>JBBDGP010005029.1:0-48499 GCA_037952835.1 Lithobates septentrionalis | reverse complement strand
AACCTCTTTTATTATTTCACTTATTCTCCTCTGTATTTTTCTCATCTTTCTCACATCACTGTGTGAGGTTGAGGGCGAACCGTGCAGCCATTACTTTGACAGGCTGTCACTGAAACCGGGCCCACTGAGCCATCGGCCCACCGGGAAAGTCCCCTGTTGTCCTGATGGCCAGTACATGCCTGGGCATCAGGGAAAAGTTTGGCATCCTCCTCTGTAGTCACTGGGTCGAAAGAAGAGGGTGTTGAATTTGGTGGTAGAGACGGTATGTTGAACACGTTACGCATTGAGTACAATGTATGTTCCTCTCAGACTCTTCTGATTTTTTTGATAATAACCAACACTACAGATTGTTGACTTCCCCAGTACCTAAAAGGCTTGCAGTTTGTTGGTTTAGGATACATGATGGCTTCCTCCATTGATGACCACTGACTTCTGGTGTATATTTTGAGTTATTTTCTGGAAAAGTGTCTGAACTTAACCTATATAGTCATGGCAGCTTCTATTGTAGCCTTCCCACACAGGTGATCGATTCCTTTTAATCGCCCCCTTTAAGCAGGAATGTGATAAGATGGGAACGATTGCTCGCCCATGATATGGCAGATTGTTTGTAGCCTCAGAACCACACACACACTTGGAGTATTTTTATCCTTCCACTTTCCGGGTGATCATTTCACAACTTCCTCTTCGAGTTAAGAGTTAACGTAGTGAGTTCACACCCGTACTTGTGAAATCTGCCACAGCGCCTGTTCTCCTGTCCTCCAGGGCTTTGTGCTGTGACACTGGATCACCGTTTGTACCGCAACTTCCTCCTCGGCCCTTTAAGACACCACCGAACACATCCTCCATTCACATAACCACAAGGCTAGCACCTGTGACCTTGATGGGTGACACCGATCTGTGCCCCCCCCCCCCCCACCCGGCTGTGCCACCGCTCAAGAGGATGACATAGTCGGGGGGGGGGGGGAGTTCAATAAAGTTATAGCCAAGCTTGTATTGTTGAATGGCCCTTTAAAAATGGCCTGCACCAGATTCAAAAATCCCCGCCGCCCATTTCCATAGCTTTCCCGACACGTGCGGCAGAGTCAAGGAGCTCTTCAGCACTTGAAGACCTTTTCTGGTACTTTTTGTTTACAAGTAAAAAAAATCTGTAGTTATTGCTAGAAAATTACTTAGAACCCCCAAACATTATATACTTTGTTTTAGCAGAGACCCTAGAGAATAAAATGGCGACCGTTGCAAATTTTTATGTCACACGGTACTTGCGCAGCGTTTTTTTTCCAAATGCATTTTTTGGGGAAAAAATACACTTTATTGAATTTTAATGCAAAAAAAAAAAACACAATATATATAACCCAATTTTTAAGTAAAATATAAAAGACGATGTTACGCCGAGTAAATAGATACCACACATGTCATGTTTTGAAATTGCGCACGCTCGTGGAATGGCGTCAAACTACGGTACTTAAAAATCTCCATAGGCGGCGCTTTAAACATTTTTACAGGTTACCAGTTTAGAATTACAGAGGAGGTCTAGTGCTAGAATGACTGCTGAGCTACTTTGTCGCTGCAGCAGCAGCTGTCCCATAGACAACGCAGGTGGGTGAAACCTGATAGGAGTCATGTGACCACAGTGAAGGCCAATCACCCCTTGGTGTACAGACCCGGGAAATCAGCACAGGGATGGTGGGAACCCCTCATAATGGGCACAGCGGGTGTACAGACCCAGGAACTCAGCACAGGGATGGTGAGAACCCCTCATAATGGGCACAGCGGGTGTACAGACCCGGGAACTGAGCACAGGGATGGTGGGAACCCCTCGTAATGGGCACAGCGGGTGTACAGACCCGGGAACTCAGCACAGGGATGGTGGGAACCCCTCATAATGGGCACAGCGGGTGTACAGACCCGGGAACTGAGCACAGGGACGGTGGGAACCCCTCGTAATGGGCACAGCGGGTGTACAGACCCGGGAACTCAGCACAGGGATGGTGGGAACCCCTCATAATGGGCACAGCGGGTGTACAGACCCGGGAACTCAGCACAGGGATGGTGGGAACCCCTCATAATGGGCACAGCGGGTGTACAGACCCGGGAACTCAGCACAGGGATGGTGAGAACCCCTCATAATGGGCACAGCGGGTGTATAGACCCGGGAACTCAGCACAGGGATGGTGAGAACCCCTCATAATGGGCACAGCGGGTGTACAGACCCGGGAACTCAGCACAGGGATGGTGAGAACCCCTCATAATGGGCACAGCGGGTGTACAGACCCGGGAACTCAGCACAGGGATGGTGGGAACCCCTCATTATGGGCACAGCGGGTGTACAGACCCGGGAACTCAGCACAGGGATGGTGGGAACCCCTCATAATGGGCACAGCGGGTGTACAGACCCGGGAACTCAGCACAGGGATGGTGAGAACCCCTCATAATGGGCACAGCGGGTGTACAGACCCGGAAACTCAGCACAGGGATGGTGGGAACCCCTCATAATGGGCACAGCGGGTGTACAGACCCGGGAACTCAGCACAGGGATGGTGAGAACCCCTCATAATGGGCACAGCGGGTGTACAGACCCGGGAACTCAGCACAGGGATGGTGGGAACCCCTCATAATGGGCACAGCGGGTGTACAGACCCGGGAACTCAGCACAGGGATGGTGGGAATGTTAGAGATGTAAGGGAATGTAAAGGGTGTTAGTGGCCCCTGGTGTCTGGGACATACGATGAGAGTTGTAGTCCCACAGCATTCTGCAGGTGTTTGGTGGGATGGTGGGGGTTGTAGTCCCCGGCCTCCTGTGTACAATGAGAAGAATGGGGGATTCTCTGCCTACCTTCAGCTGCGACTTGGAGACTTTTCCACACTTGTCCACGTCCAGGGCGGTGAAGGCGTGCCAGATGGGCTTCAGCAATTCGTCTTTCGTCAGGGCCATGGTGCTGCCTGAGGAAGGAGGAAAAATGAAAAAGGTTCCTGCTTCAACTTTTGCACAGAACTTGTCTGTATGAAGCTCAGAAGTATTCTGCTCCCCCCCCACCCCCCTGTTTTGTCATATGACCTTCTCTTCCTCAAACCAATCACAGCCCTTCCTGCACTTCCCTGTATGAATACCTAGGACAATGAACGCGCCTGTGCCGTCTACTCACTGAGCCGGCTGTGCCAACGGGCCACTCAGGCTTTCCGCACAGCTGCACCTGCAAGTCATCGGCGGCCCCCCGGTCACGCCATACGTGCAGAACAAAACTGATGGAAACTGACGCACAGATTTCACCTGCAGAGACGTCCGTTTAGATCGTTTTTCATGTGCGCTTCAATGAGTTCGTACACGTTGCAGATTCCTGCGCAGAAAAAAAAAAAATCTGCACGTGATACCAGTGTTGTGGTGTGAAGGGGGCACATAGAGAACAATTCGGTTTTGTTTTGCCCTTGCAGAACGCGTGCAGAAAAAAAAACAACGTCTCTGCGCCATGGTGTGTACGAGTCTGCTTTCCCTGCGCCCGCAGACCCTAGACCCCATCCAAAGTTCGCAATTTATAATCAAGTTCACTAAATTAATGAAGTTATTATTATTATTATTTTATTATTTATTCATATTTTTATCACTATTATTTTATTAATATTATATTGTAATTACTATTCTCATTATTATTATTATTATTATTGATAATAATAATGTATTTTTTAATATTATTCATTTATTTGTATTACTACTATTATTCTAATATTATTATTTAAGATTTTTTTATTACTTTTATCATTATTATTAATATTATATTTTTTTATTATTATTATTATTATTATATTGTTTTTATTATTACTATTATCATTAATATTATTTTTATTTATTATTATTATTAATAATAATAAATAATTATAACTAAATAACTAAATTACTTAAGTTATTATTATTTTATTATTTATTCATATTTGTATCACTATTATTTTATTAATATTATATTTTTATTACTATTATCATTATTATTATTATTATTATTATTATTATTATTGACAATAATAATTTATTTTTTAATATTATTCATTTATTTGTATTACTACTATTATTCTAATATTATTATTTAAGTTTTTTTATTACTTTTATCATTATTATTAATATTATATTTTTATTATTATTATTATATTGTTTCTATTATTACTATTATCGTTAATATTATTTTTATTTATTAATATTATTAATATTTATTATTTGTTCATTACTATTATTTTTTTTTATTATTATTATTTATTACTATTATCATTATAGGCCTTGATTCTTTCCTAGATACACATAATATAACTGGATACAAACATTTATAGGTAAAGTTGATCCAGGGACAGGGGCAGACTGACAACTCATGGGGCCCCCCCAGGCAATAGGAGATTATGGGGCCCCCAGGCAATAGATTATGGGGCCACACAGTATACACACACAGACACACAATATACACATACAGAATACACACACAGAATACACACACAGAATACACATACACACATACAGTATACACACACAGACACACAATATACACACACAGAATACACATACACACACTGAAAAGGTACTGGAGAAGCAGGGCAGCTATAATCTTGGTTTTTTTTTTTTAAAAACACAGATTTTTACATACTGTCCCTGATTTTATTGAGGCTGGCAACCTTGATGGGGCCCCTTAGTGGCATGGGGCCCTCGGGCAGTGCCCGAGTGCCCGAATGGTCAGTCTGCCCCTGTCCAGGGAATATCCTATTGCCTCTTGCTGATGAACAGTTCTGGGACTTTGAGAGCCCTCCGACCGTGACACACTGTACATTCGATGACGGCGCCATTTCCTTGATTGCGAGCGCATAATTGACTCTGTATTACGTCTCGGTGGAGTCTATTTAGAAAAACCATTGAATAGCTGTTCATATGGGGAAACTACATCAAACCAAGCAGCTGTTGTGAGAATGGAGCAAAGCCGAATGTTCTTATGCGAATTCCTCTTCTGGTCGAAGGTTTCTCAAATGTTATGGACAGTAGTGAAGATTCATTTATAATGAACATAGAGAAAATCAGGAAAATACCACCTTATGGTCACTAGATGGGGCGGGCAGAAAATACACCTTAAAGTGATTGTAAACCCCCCCCCCCCCCCCGTCCCGTCCCGTCCCGTCTCTTCCCCAGCGTGTGCCGCGATGCATACTAGCCCATAATGCTTTTACTTTGCAGAGTTTGCAGGGAACAAAAGAGGAAGTAAAACCCATTAGGGTTTACTTCCTCTTAAAGTGGAGTTCCACCCCAAAAAAAAAAAAAAAAATAGTAATGTGCTTAAAAAAAAAAATTAAAAAAAACATTTGGAGAATTATTTTTTTTTTAATCACCTCTAAATGCCTGTTGCTAGGGGGTCCCTCGTAATCTGCCTCCTTCGGTGCCTGGGCTCCTGACGTCACTTCCCCTCGGCGCAGGAAGGGAGATCACCTCTCCCCCCTCCCTCTTGTCAATCATCTGGGACACGTGACCGGTCCCAGATGATTGCGAGGCCAGTGAGGGCGTGTGGCGCGGCTCTCGCGCATGCGCAGTGGGCGCCCCGCTGTGAAGCCACAGCCGGGGCGCTCACAGTTTAAATGCCGGCGCCGCCGAGCGGAGGGGGAGACGAGCGGGGGCTTTGATCCCCCGCATCGCTGGACCCCGGGACAGGTAAGCGTCCGATGAAAAGTCAGCAGCTGCAGTATTTGTAGCTGCTGACTTTGAATTTTTTTTTTTTTAATGGGAACGCCTCTTTAAATAAGAAGAGATACAATGTAACAATACTAGAGAACGCTGAAGGGAATTAGCAAATAAATGTAAACATTGCTACTACAGGCTCCCTCCCCTCCCTCCATTGTATCTCTTCCTCCTAAGATGTATATATTTTCCATAATCTCAGCGCCACCTACTGGCCTTAATATGTACAGCGCCGTGCCTTGTATTTACCCCCCTTGGCTTTTTACCTATTTTGTTACATTACATCCTTCAGTTCAATGTTTTTTTAAATCTGAATTATATGTGATGGATCAGAACACAATAGTCTAATTAAATATATATACATAAAACTATTTTTCAGAAATAAAAAACTGATAATTGCCATGTGCGTATGTATTCACCCCCTTCCTTATGAAGCCCATAAAAAGCTCTGGTGCAACCAATTACCTTCAGAAGTCATATAATTAGTGAAATGATGTCCACCTGTGTGCAATCTAAGTGTCACATGACCTGTCATTACATATACTATACACACCTTTTTGAAAGGCCCCAGAGGCGGCAACACCTAAGCAAGAGGCACCACTAACCAAACACTGCCATGAAGACCAAGGAACTCTCCACACAAGTAAGGGACAATGTTGTGGAGAAGTACAAGTCAGGGTTAGGTTATAAAAAAATATCCAAATCTTTAATGATCCATCAAATCTATCATAACCAAATGGAAAGAACATGGCACAACAGCAAACCTGCCAAGAGACGGCCGCACACCAAAACTCACGGCCCGGGCAAGGAGGACATTAATCGGAGAGGAGCACAGAGACCTAAGGTAACCCTGGAGGAGCTGCAGAGTTCCACAGCAGAGACTGGAGTATCTGTACATAGGACCACAATAAGCCGTACACTCCATAGAGTTGGGCTTTATGGCAGAGTGGCCAGAAGAAAGACATTACTTTCAGCAAAAAACAAAATGGAACGTTTTGAGTTTGGGAAAAGGCATGTGGGAGACTCCCAAAATGTATGGAGGAAGGTGCTCTGGTCTGATGAGACTAAAATGGAACTTTTTGGCCATCAAAGAAAAAGCTATGTCTGGTGCAAACCCAACACATCACATCGCCCAAAGAACACCATCCCCACTGTGAAACATGGTGGTGGCAGCATCATGCTGTGGGGATGTTTTTCAGCAGTCAGGACTGGGAAACTGGTCAGAGTTGAGGGAAAGATGGATGGTGCTAAATACAGGGATATTCTTAGACAAAACCTGTAGCACTCTGTGTGTGATTTGAGGCTAGGACGGAGGCTCACCTTCCAGCAGGACAATGACCCCAAACACACTGCTAAAGCAACACTTGAGTGGTTTAAGGGGAAACATGTAAATGTGTTGGAATGGCCGAGTCTAGTGATGGCGAACCTTGGCACCCCAGATGTTTTGGAACTACATTTCCCATGATGCTCATGCACTCTGCAGTGTAGTTGAGCATCATGGGAAATGTACTTCCAAAACATCTTGTTTGCCAAGGTTCATCTTCACTGGCCTAGTCAAAGCCCAGACCTCAATCCAATAGAAAATCTGTGGTCAGACTTAAAGATTGCTGTTCACGAGCGCAAACCATTCAACTTGAAGGAGCTGGAGCAGTTTTGCAAGGAGGAATGGGCAAAAATCCCAATGGTAAGATGTGGCAAGACTCATAGAGACTTCTCCAAAGAGACTTGGAGCTGTGATAGCCGCAAAAGGCGGCTCTACAAAGAATTGACTTTAGTGGAGGTGAATAGTTATGCACATTGACTTTTTCTGTTATTTTGTCCTATTTGTTGTTTGCTTCACAATAAAATCTTCAAAGTTGTGGGCATGTTCTGTAAATTAAATGATGCGAATCCTCAAACAATCCATGCTAATTCCAGGTTGTGCAGCAACAAAACACAAAAAAATGCCAAGGGGGGGTGAATACTTTTGCAAGGCACTGTAAAGTACACTGGAGGTAATTAGCGAAAAAACAGGGACTCTGTAGTAACATTGTTTACATTTATTTGCCAATTTAACACAAAAAAAGAAAACAAATGTTCTTAAGCTATTTCCTCTTCTGGTTGAATGTTCTTCAAATATTATGGACAGTAGTGGTGGAGATAAGTTCATTCATAGCATACAGTCAATCAGGAAAATACAGCATCATGACCACCAGGTGGAGCCCAGGATCAAAGGAAATAATACATCTTGGTAATAAGAAATACAATGTAATCATTCTAGAGAACACTGGAGGGGAATAGAGAATAAACAGGGATCCTGTAGTGTTACATTTTATTTGCTAATTCAAAACAAAAAAAGAAATCAAATGATCTTATGCTATTTCCACCTCTGGTTGAAGGTTCTTCCAATATTATGGGAAGTGGAGATGAGTTCTTTCATAGAGAACACAGTCAATCAGGAAAATACTGCATCATGACCACCAGGGAGACCTGTGGATCATAGGAAATAATACATTTTGGTAAGAAGAAATACAATGTATTCATTCCAAAGGACACCAAAGGGAATAGGGGAATAAAAGAGGATCCTGAAGTAGCATTGATTGCATTTATTTGCTCATTCATAGGAAAAAACTTTAAATGTTTTAGGATATTTCCTCTTCTGGTTGAAGGTTCTTCCAATATTATGGGCAGTAGCGGAGATAAGTTCATTTATAGAGAATACCGTGAATCAGGAAAATACTGCATCGTGACCACTAGATGGAGCTGAGAATCATAGGAAGTAATACGCCTCAGTAGGAAGAAATACAATGTAATCATTCTAGAGAACACTGGAGGGAATTAGAGAATAAACGGGGGTCCTGTAGAAGAATTGTTTACATTTAATTTACTAATTCAAAACAAAAAAAGAAAACAAATGTTCTTAAGCTATTTGCTCTTCTGGTTGAATGTTCTTCAAATATTATGGGCAGTAGTGGAGATAAGTTCTCTCGAAGCATACAGTCAATCAGGTAAATACTGCATCATGACCACCAGGTGGAGCTGAGGATCATAGGAAATAATACATCTCAGTAAGAAGAAATACAATGTAATAATTATAGAGAACGTCAAAGAATTAGGGAATAAAAGAGGATCCTGTAGCAGCATTGATTACATTTATTTGGTAAATTCAAAACAAAAAATGTTATGTTCTTATGCTATTTCCTCTTCTGGTTGAAGGTTCTTCCAATATTATGGGCAGTAGCGGAGATAAGTTCATTTACAGAGAACACCGTGAATCAGGAAAATACTGCATCATGACCATTAGATGGAGCTGAGAATCACAGGAAATAATACATATCAGTAAGAAGAAATACAATGTAATAATTCCTAGAGAACACTGGAGGGAATTAGCGAATAAACGGGGATCCTGTAGTAGCATTGATTACAATTATTTGCTCATTCAGAAGAAAAAAAACGGAATGTTTTAGGATATTGTCTCCCAATATTATGGGAAGTGGGGATATGTTCATTCATAGCATACAGACAATCAGGTAAATACTGCATCATGACCACTAGATGGAGCTGAGAATCATAGGAAATAATACATCTCAGTAAGAAGAAATTGAATGTTTCTTCCTATATTATGGGGATGAGTTCATTCATGGCGAAGAGAGTGAGTCAGGAAAATTCAGCATCATGACCACCAGGGGGAGCTGAGGATCAAAGGAAATAATAGATCTTGGTAAGAAGAAATACAATGTAATCATTCTAGAGAACACTGGAGGGAATTGGCGAATAAACAGGAATCTTGTAGTAGCATTGATTACAATTATTTGGTAATTCAGAAGAAAAAAACTGAATGTTTTAGGATATTTTCTCTTCTGGTTGAAGGCTCTTCAAATATTATGGGAAGTGGAGATAAGTTCATTCATACAGAACACAGTGAATCAGGAAAATTCTGCATCATGACCACTAGATGGAGCTGAGAATCATAGGAAACAAAACATCTCAGTAAGAAGAAATGCAATGTAATCATTCTAGAGAACACTGGAGGGAATTAGCGAATAAACGGGGATCCTGTAGTAGAACTGTTTACAATTATTTGCTCAATCAAAACAAAAAAAGAAATCAAATGTTTCTTCCTATATTATGGGAAGTGGGGATGAGTTCATTCATAGCAAACAGAGTCAGGAAAATTCTGCATCGTGACCACCAGGGGGAGCCGTAGATCATAGGAAGTAATAAGAAGGAATACAATTTAATCATTCTAGAGAACACTGGAGGGAATTAGCGAACCAATGGGGATCCTGCAGTAGCATTGATTACAATTATTTGCTCAATCAAAACAAAAAAGAAATCGAATGTTTCTTTCTATATTATGGGAACTGGGGATGAGTTCATTCATAGCAAACAGAGTCAGGAAAATTCTGAATCGTGACCACCAGGGGGAGCCGTAGATCATAGGAAGTAATAAGAAGGATTACAATGTAATCATTCTGAAGATCCATGGAGGGAATCAGTAAATGTAGTAACATTGTTTACATTTATTTGCTAATCTCAGACTTTCTCTGTACCAGCAGGACACCAGCAGGCAATAATTCTTTCTGGGATAACGGATTGTCCTTTTAATGGGGCTGTGGGGTGTTCCAGGCCATGGGGGGGGGGGGGGGCACATTAGTCAGAAATCATACATGTTATTATTAGATGAAATAAATGATTAAATGAAAGTTTCTGACAAAAATAAAGCAGCGGGCTCTCCGCCGCAGTTTTTTCTCGGGGGGATTTCACAGTCTCTGCTGTTTCGGGGTTCGGAGGGATTTCTGCAGCTGTGTGTCAACAAAGAGACTTTCACTTCCCTCGGCTGGAAATCACAGAGTCAGACCACCGTGGGGGAGGGGTGCCATCTGCCATCGCTCCCCGCAGCGCCCCTGTTATACCCCTGAGACCCAACATCGTCCCCCCAACCCCCCGAGTCATTTACATGTTTGACGGCAGGTGGGTGAGGGCCGGCCAAGCGTTACTTTCCTGTAAATTCCCGGCCTACGCAATTCTGTCTAATCGCTCTGCGCACCGCGTCCGTCATATAGAGGGGGGGAGGGGGGGCTGAGCAAATATAACACCTTCTATAGAGGACAAATCATCCATTATACAAATTATATCCAATGTAATCCTTCATTATATAAAACTTCTACCATACCCAGCACACCAGGTGAAACTCCACATCAGGCTGGCAGTAGGACTGGAGAGCGGTGATGTCACTCTGTATAATATATCTTATATCTGGAGAGCGGTGATGTCACTCTGTATAATATATCTTATATCTGGAGAGTGGTGATGTCACTCTGTATAATATCTCTTATATCTGGAGAGCGGTGATGTCACTCTGTATAATATATCTTATATCTGGAGAGTGGTGATGTCACTCTGTATAATATCTCTTATATCTGGAGAGCGGTGATGTCACTCCTGTATAATATATCTTATATCTGGAGAGCGGTGATGTCACTCCTGTATAATATATCTTATATCTGGAGATCGGTGATGTCACTCCTGTATAATATATCTTATATCTGGAGAGCGGTGATGTCACTCCTGTATAATATATCTTATATCTGGAGATCGGTGATGTCACTCCTGTATAATATATCTTATATCTGGAGAGCGGTGATGTCACTCCTGTATAATATATCTTATATCTGGAGATCGGTGATGTCACTCCTGTATAATATATCTTATATCTGGAGAGCGGTGATGTCACTCTATATAATATATCTTATATCTGGAGAGCGGTGATGTCACTCTGTATAATATATCTTATATCTGGAGAGTGGTGATGTCACTCTGTATAATATATCTTATATCTGGAGAGCGGTGATGTCACTCTGTATAATATATCTTATATCTGGAGAGCGGTGATGTCACTCCTGTATAATATATCTTATATCTGGAGAGCAGTGATGTCACTCCTGTATAATATATCTTATATCTGGAGAGTGGTGATGTCACTCCTGTATAATATATCTTATATCTGGAGGGCGGTGATGTCACTCCTGTATAATATATCTTATATCTGGGGAGCGGTGATGTCACTCCTGTATAATATATCTTATATCTGGAGAGCGGTGATGTCACTCCTGTATAATATATCTTATATCTGGAGAGCGGTGATGTCACTCTGTATAATATATCTTATATCTGGAGAGCGGTGATGTCACTCTGTATAATATATCTTATATCTGGAGAGTGGTGATGTCACTCTGTATAATATATCTTATATCTGGAGGGCGGTGATGTCACTCCTGTATAATATATCTTATATCTGGGGAGCGGTGATGTCACTCCTGTATAATATATCTTATATCTGGAGAGCGGTGATGTCACTCCTGTATAATATATCTTATATCTGGAGAGCGGTGATGTCACTCTGTATAATATATCTTATATCTGGAGAGCGGTGATGTCACTCTGTATAATATATCTTATATCTGGAGAGCGGTGATGTCACTCTGTATAATATATCTTATATCTGGAGAGTGGTGATGTCACTCTGTATAATATATCTTATATCTGGGGAGCGGTGATGTCACTCCTGTATAATATATCTTATATCTGGAGAGCGGTGATGTCACTCCTGTATAATATATCTTATATCTGAAGAGCGGTGATGTCACTCTGTATAATATATCTTATATCTGGAGAGTGGTGATGTCACTCTGTATAATATATCTTATATCTGGAGAGTGGTGATGTCACTCTGTATAATATATCTTATATCTGGGGAGCGGTGATGTCACTCCTGTATAATATATCTTATATCTGGAGAGCGGTGATGTCACTCCTGTATAATAGATCTTATATCTGGAGAGCGGTGATGTCACTCCTGTATAATAGATCTTATATCTGGAGAGCGGTGATGTCACTCCTGTATAATAGATCTTATATCTGGAGAGCGGTGATGTCACTCTGTATAATATATCTTATATCTGGAGAGCGGTGATGTCACTCTGTATAATATATCTTATATCTGGAGAGCGGTGATGTCACATGTCATGCTCGGTGAAGGAAGTAGAAGATATAAATCTAATGATGAAATACGTTCGGTTTCTCGGTGTAACTCTTCCAGTAATTGTAGGAAGTGACCTCTTGGTGATCTCGGTGTTCTCATATATTACAGTTCAGGAGGATATTATTACAAGAATCATTTTCCTCTCATCGGATGGATTGCCGGCCTTTCCCCAACCTCGGAGTGGGAATTGTTGGGACACGTTTTCTCTCAGCACTCACAATGTGGAGTCATTTCACACACTGAGTACTAAATGTGTCATTCACAATAATAAGAGTTCATTATATACACCTCAGGAGCACACATTGGGAGCACACATTAGAAGCACACATTGGGAGCACACATTGGGAGCACACATTGGGAGCACACATTGGGAGCACACATTGGGAGCACACATTAGAAGCACACATTGGGAGCACACATTGGGAGCACACATTGGGAGCACACATTAGAAGCACACATTGGGAGCACACATTGGGAGCACACATTGGGAGCACACATTGGGAGCACACATTAGAAGCACACATTGGGAGCACACATTGGGAGCACACATTGGGAGCACACATTAGAAGCACACATTGGGAGCACACATTGGGAGCACACATTGGGAGCACACATTGGGAGCCAGGGCCGGTGCTACCACTAGGCAAACTAGGCAGCCGCCTAGGGCTCCTGGCCAATGGTCTTCCTACTCTCTTCTCTCTGCAGAAAGCAACTAAGTCTCAGCATCAGTAGGCAGCCACCGCTCTGTTCACAAATAGTGTCAGAGGCGCAGCGGCAGCAGCGGAGGACTGTGTCTGTGTCCCGACTCCCGAATGAATGGAAGCAAGCAAACATTCATTGATGGGCGCTGCTGAGGCTGCATTTGATGGGCGCTGGTGAAGCTGCATTTGATGGGCGCTGGTGAGGCTGCATTGATGGGTGCTGGTGAAGCTGCATTTGATGGGCGCTGGTGAGGCTGCATTGATGGGCGCTGGTGAGGCTGCATTTGATGGGCGCTGCTGAGGCTGCATTTGATGGGCGCTGGTGAGGCTGCATTTGATGGGCGCTGGTGAGGCTGAATTTAATTGGCGCTGGTGAAGCTGCATTTGATGGGCGCTGGTGAGGCTGCATTTGATGGGTGTTGGTGAGGCTGCATTTGATGGGCGCTGGTGATGCTGCATTTGATGGGCGCTGGTGAAGCTGCATTTGATGGGCGCTGGTGAAACTGCATTTGATGGGTGTTGGTGAGGCTGCATTTGATGGGCGCTGGTGAGGCTGCATTTGATGGGCGCTGCTGAGGCTGCATTTGATGGGCGCTGGTGAGGCTGCATTTGATGGGCGCTGGTGAGGCTGCATTTGATGGGCACTGCTGAGGCTGCATTTGATGGGCGCCGGTGAAGCTGCATTTGATGGGCGCTGGTGAGGCTGCATTTGATGGGCGCTGGTGAGGCTGCATTTGATTGGCGCTTGGTGAAGCTGCATTTGATGGGCGCTGGTGAGGCTGCATTTGATGGGCGCTGGTGAAGCTGCATTTGATGGGCGCTGGTGAGGCTGCATTTGATTGGCGCTGGTGAAGCTGCATTTGATGGGCGCTGGTGAGGCTTCATTTGATGGGCGCTGGTGAGGCTGCATTTGATGGGCGCTGGTGAGGCTGCATTTGATTGGCGCTGGTGAAGCTGCATTTGATGGGCGCTGGTGAGGCTGCATTTGATGGGCGCTGGTGAGGCTGCATTTGATTGGCGCTGGTGAAGCTGCATTTGACGGGCGCTGGTGAAGCTGCATTTGATGGGCTCTGGTGAGGCTGCATTTGATGGGCACTGGTGAGGCTACATTTGATGGGCGCTTCATTAAAAAGGTGGGGTATACATGGGCAGGGAAAAGGGGGTGGAGCCAAGGGGGGGCAGCAAAATGAGGTTTTGCCTAGGGTGTCAAAAATCCTTGTACCAGCCCTGTTGGGAGCACATCTTGCTCCCCACCTGGGGGGTATAATTTGGGTTAATCAGGGTGGGTGCTGAGAAAAGAGAGAAGCAGGCTGTGAGGAAACATGTCTGCAGGAATGAACAGACCCAGCGAGCAGTGGCGTCTCCAGCTTTCATATTTGGGGGAGGACAGGGACAAAAGTAGGGGGGCCAACTATAAAATGCAATTATTAATTTATATAATTTATATTAATTTATATATATATATATCCTGGGGCCCTTAACTTCTGTTGCGGGGGGGCCTTTATCACAATCCCGCAACGGGACCCTTTCACATGTTTTTCAGTGAGCCCCCTTCCTACTGTATTGGGGTCCCCCCAGGGTGGCAGAAAACCAACAGATTTGTCACCAGCACACCAGGAAAATATAAGGGTCCAGAGCAGTGGGAGAACTATCAGGGTTGCAGAGGTTGCACTTGCCACCGGGCCCTGGTGTTCTGCCACTGTGGGGTTCCCCAGCCTCCTCTTGCTGTCCTGCCCCTGCTATTGACAGCGCTGGTCTGGTGTCTGTCTCCTTGGCAGCGGCGGCAGTACATTAGGACCTAGTGCTGGTGACATTATGGGTACACGCTGGGGAAGGCTGGCACTATTGGTTGTAGAGAGCTGAGCCCCAATATGGTCACCTAGCAGCAGTAATGCTGTATAATCTTCTCTGTTGACATGCCGATCGGGATGTGATCCAGGTGATGCTCCCAGTCAGATCTAATCAACAGTATTTATTAGAATCAAGAGTAAAATCACATATATATCTATAGTGTGTGTGTGGGTATATCAACCGTATGTTCAGCTGCCATGTGGGCTCCATGCCTGTAAGGTGTGGGCTTTGATCAATAAAATCACTATCATATTTATTATTAGATTTGACTAGGAGCATCACCTGGATTGCATCCCGATCAGCATGTCTGAGAAGGCTCCATTGCTGCTAAGCGACCTGCAGGGAGCTCAAATGTCTACAACCATTAGAAATGGGCTTAGGGGTGTCTGAAATCCCACGTGCCCGATCCCGCCAGGAAGCCGATACTGTCCCGCCAGGAAGCCGACACTGTCCCGCCAGGAAGCCGATACTGTCCTACCATGAAGCCGATACTGTCCTACCAGGAAGCCGACACTGTCCCGCCAGGAAGCCGACACTGTCCTACCAGGAAGCCGACACTGTCCTACCAGGAAGACGATACTGTCCTACCAGGAAGCCGACACTGTCCTACCAGGAAGCCGACACTGTCCTACCAGGAAGCCACTACTGTCCTACCAGGGAGCCGATACTGTCCTACCAGGAAGCCGACACTGTCCTACCAGGAAGCCGACACTGTCCTACCAGGAAGCCACTACTGTCCTACCAGGGAGCCGATACTGTCCTACCAGGAAGCCGATACTGTCCCACCAGGAAGCCGATACTGTCCTACCAGGAAGCCGACTGTCCCGCTAGGAAGCCGACACTGTCCTACCAGGTAGCCGACACTGTCCCACCAGGAAGCCGACACTGTCCCGCCAGGAAGTTGATACTGTCCTACTAGGAAGCCGACACTGTCCTACCAGGAAGCCGACACTGTCCTACCAGGAAGCCGACACTGTCCCGCTAGGAAGCCGACACTGTCCTACCAGGAAGCCGACACTGTCCCGCCAGGAAGCCGACACTGTCCCGCCAGGAAGCCGATACTGTCCTATCAGGAAGCCGACACTGTCCTACCAGGAAGCCGACACTGTCCCGCTAGGAAGCCGACACTGTCCGGCTAGGAAGCCGACACTGTCCTACCAGGAAGCCGACACTGTCCCACCAGGAAGCCGACACTGTCCCGCCAGGAAGCCAACACTGTCCTACCAGGAAGCCGATATTGTCCTACCAGGAAGCCGATACTGTCCTACCAGGAAGCCGATACGGTCCTACCAGGAAGCCGATACTGTCCCGCCAGGAAGCCAACACTGTCCTACCAGGAAGCTGACACTGTCCCACCAGGGAGCCGACACTGTCCCGCCAGGAAGCCGACACTGTCCCACCAGGAAGCCGACACTGTCCCGCCAGGAAGCCAACACTGTCCCACCAGGAAGCCGACACTGTCCCGCCAGGAAGCCGACACTGTCCCACCAGGAAGCCGACACTGTCCTACCAGGAAACCAATACTGTCCTACCAGGAAGCCGATATGGTCCCACCGGGAAGCTGACACTGTCCCGCCACGAAGCCAATAATGTCCCGCCAGGAAGCCAATACTGTCCTACCAGGAAGCTGACACTGTCCCACCAGGTAGCTGACACTGTCCCACCAGGTAGCCGACACTGTCCCACCAGGAAGCCGACACTGTCCCGCCAGGAAGCCGACACTGTCCTACTAGGAAGCCAATACTGTCCTACCAGGAAGCCGATACTGTCCTACCAGGAAGTCGATACGGTCCTACCAGGAAGCTGACACTGTACCGCCACGAAGCCAATACTGTCCTACCAGGAAGCCGACACTGTCCTACCAGGAAGCCGACACTGTCCTACCAGGAAGCCGATACTGTCCTATCAGGAAGCCTACACTGTCCCGCTAGGAAGCCGACACTGTCCTATCAGGAAGCCGATACTGTCCTACCAGGAAGCCAATACGGTCCTAGCAGGAAGCCGATACTGTCCCGCCAGGAAGCCGACACTATCCCACCAGGAAGTCGACACTGTCCTGCCAGGAAGCTGACACTGTCCCACCAGGAAGCCGACACTGTCCCACCAGGAAGCCAACACTGTCCTACCAGGAAGCCGACACTGTCCCGCCAGGAAGCCAATACTGTCCCACCAGGAAGCCGACACTGTCCTACCAGGAAGCCGACACTGTCCTACCAGGAAGTCGATACGGTCCTACCAGGAAGCTGACACTGTACCGCCACGAAGCCAATACTGTCCTACCAGGAAGCCGACACTGTCCTACCAGGAAGCCGACACTGTCCTACCAGGAAGCCGATACTGTCCTATCAGGAAGCCTACACTGTCCCGCTAGGAAGCCGACACTGTCCTATCAGGAAGCCGATACTGTCCTACCAGGAAGCCAATACGGTCCTAGCAGGAAGCCGATACTGTCCCGCCAGGAAGCCGACACTATCCCACCAGGAAGTCGACACTGTCCTGCCAGGAAGCTGACACTGTCCCACCAGGAAGCCGACACTGTCCCACCAGGAAGCCAACACTGTCCTACCAGGAAGCCGACACTGTCCCGCCAGGAAGCCAATACTGTCCTACCAGGAAGCCGACACTGTCCTACCAGGAAGCCGACACTGTCCTACCAGGAAGCCGATACTGTCCTATCAGGAAGCCTACACTGTCCCGCTAGGAAGCCGACACTGTCCTATCAGGAAGCCGATACTGTCCTACCAGGAAGCCAATACGGTCCTAGCAGGAAGCCGATACTGTCCCGCCAGGAAGCCGACACTATCCCACCAGGAAGTCGACACTGTCCTGCCAGGAAGCTGACACTGTCCCACCAGGAAGCCGACACTGTCCCACCAGGAAGCCAACACTGTCCTACCAGGAAGCCGACACTGTCCCGCCAGGAAGCCAATACTGTCCCACCAGGAAGCCGACACTGTCCTACCAGGAAGCCGACACTGTCCTACCAGGAAGCCGACACTGTCCTACCAGGAAGCCGATACTGTCCTACCAGAAAACCAATACTGTCCTACCAGGAAGCCGATATGGTCCTACCGGGAAGCTGACACTGTCCCGCCACGAAGCCAATAATGTCCCACCAGGAAGCCAATACTGTCCTACCAGGAAGCTGACACTGTCCCACCAGGTAGCTGACACTGTCCCACCAGGTAGCCGACACTGTCCCACCAGGAAGCCGACACTGTCCCGCCAGGAAGCCGACACTGTCCTACTAGGAAGCCAATACTGTCCTACCAGGAAGCCGATACTGTCCTACCAGGAAGTCGATACGGTCCTACCAGGAAGCTGACAATGTACCGCCACGAAGCCAATACTGTCCTACCAGGAAGCTGACACTGTCCTACCAGGAAGCCGATACTGTCCTATCAGGAAGCCTACACTGGCCCGCTAGAAAGCCGACACTGTCCTATCAGGAAGCCGATACTGTCCTATCAGGAAGCCGATACTGTCCTACCAGGAAGCCGATACGGTCCTACCAGGAAGCCGACACTGTCCCACCAGGAAGCCACTACTGTCCTACCAGGGAGCCGATACTGTCCTACCAGGAAGCCGACACTGTCCTACCAGGAAGCCGACACTGTCCTACCAGGAAGCCACTACTGTCCTACCAGGGAGCCGATACTGTCCTACCAGGAAGCCGATACTGTCCCACCAGGAAGCCGATACTGTCCTACCAGGAAGCCGACTGTCCCGCTAGGAAGCCGACACTGTCCTACCAGGTAGCCGACACTGTCCCACCAGGAAGCCGACACTGTCCCGCCAGGAAGTTGATACTGTCCTACTAGGAAGCCGACACTGTCCTACCAGGAAGCCGACACTGTCCTACCAGGAAGCCGACACTGTCCCGCTAGGAAGCCGACACTGTCCTACCAGGAAGCCGACACTGTCCCGCCAGGAAGCCGACACTGTCCCGCCAGGAAGCCGATACTGTCCTATCAGGAAGCCGACACTGTCCTACCAGGAAGCCGACACTGTCCCGCTAGGAAGCCGACACTGTCCGGCTAGGAAGCCGACACTGTCCTACCAGGAAGCCGACACTGTCCCACCAGGAAGCCGACACTGTCCCGCCAGGAAGCCAACACTGTCCTACCAGGAAGCCGATATTGTCCTACCAGGAAGCCGATACTGTCCTACCAGGAAGCCGATACGGTCCTACCAGGAAGCCGATACTGTCCCGCCAGGAAGCCAACACTGTCCTACCAGGAAGCTGACACTGTCCCACCAGGGAGCCGACACTGTCCCGCCAGGAAGCCGACACTGTCCCACCAGGAAGCCGACACTGTCCCGCCAGGAAGCCAACACTGTCCCACCAGGAAGCCGACACTGTCCCGCCAGGAAGCCGACACTGTCCCACCAGGAAGCCGACACTGTCCTACCAGGAAACCAATACTGTCCTACCAGGAAGCCGATATGGTCCCACCGGGAAGCTGACACTGTCCCGCCACGAAGCCAATAATGTCCCGCCAGGAAGCCAATACTGTCCTACCAGGAAGCTGACACTGTCCCACCAGGTAGCTGACACTGTCCCACCAGGTAGCCGACACTGTCCCACCAGGAAGCCGACACTGTCCCGCCAGGAAGCCGACACTGTCCTACTAGGAAGCCAATACTGTCCTACCAGGAAGCCGATACTGTCCTACCAGGAAGTCGATACGGTCCTACCAGGAAGCTGACACTGTACCGCCACGAAGCCAATACTGTCCTACCAGGAAGCCGACACTGTCCTACCAGGAAGCCGACACTGTCCTACCAGGAAGCCGATACTGTCCTATCAGGAAGCCTACACTGTCCCGCTAGGAAGCCGACACTGTCCTATCAGGAAGCCGATACTGTCCTACCAGGAAGCCAATACGGTCCTAGCAGGAAGCCGATACTGTCCCACCAGGAAGCCGACACTATCCCACCAGGAAGTCGACACTGTCCTGCCAGGAAGCTGACACTGTCCCACCAGGAAGCCGACACTGTCCCACCAGGAAGCCGACACTGTCCCACCAGGAAGCCAACACTGTCCTACCAGGAAGCCGACACTGTCCCGCCAGGAAGCCAATACTGTCCCACCAGGAAGCCGACACTGTCCTACCAGGAAGCCGACACTGTCCTACCAGGAAGCCGACACTGTCCTACCAGGAAGCCGATACTGTCCTACCAGAAAACCAATACTGTCCTACCAGGAAGCCGATATGGTCCTACCGGGAAGCTGACACTGTCCCGCCACGAAGCCAATAATGTCCCACCAGGAAGCCAATACTGTCCTACCAGGAAGCTGACACTGTCCCACCAGGTAGCTGACACTGTCCCACCAGGTAGCCGACACTGTCCCACCAGGAAGCCGACACTGTCCCGCCAGGAAGCCGACACTGTCCTACTAGGAAGCCAATACTGTCCTACCAGGAAGCCGATACTGTCCTACCAGGAAGTCGATACGGTCCTACCAGGAAGCTGACAATGTACCGCCACGAAGCCAATACTGTCCTACCAGGAAGCTGACACTGTCCTACCAGGAAGCCGATACTGTCCTATCAGGAAGCCTACACTGGCCCGCTAGAAAGCCGACACTGTCCTATCAGGAAGCCAATACTGTCCTACCAGGAAGCTGACACTGTCCCACCAGGTAGCTGACACTGTCCCACCAGGTAGCCGACACTGTCCCACCAGGAAGCCGACACTGTCCCGCCAGGAAGCCGACACTGTCCTACTAGGAAGCCAATACTGTCCTACCAGGAAGCCGATACTGTCCTACCAGGAAGTCGATACGGTCCTACCAGGAAGCTGACAATGTACCGCCACGAAGCCAATACTGTCCTACCAGGAAGCTGACACTGTCCTACCAGGAAGCCGATACTGTCCTATCAGGAAGCCTACACTGGCCCGCTAGAAAGCCGACACTGTCCTATCAGGAAGCCGATACTGTCCTATCAGGAAGCCGATACTGTCCTACCAGGAAGCCGATACGGTCCTACCAGGAAGCCGACACTGTCCCACCAGGAAGCCACTACTGTCCTACCAGGGAGCCGATACTGTCCTACCAGGAAGCCGACACTGTCCTACCAGGAAGCCGACACTGTCCTACCAGGAAGCCACTACTGTCCTACCAGGGAGCCGATACTGTCCTACCAGGAAGCCGATACTGTCCCACCAGGAAGCCGATACTGTCCTACCAGGAAGCCGACTGTCCCGCTAGGAAGCCGACACTGTCCTACCAGGTAGCCGACACTGTCCCACCAGGAAGCCGACACTGTCCCGCCAGGAAGTTGATACTGTCCTACTAGGAAGCCGACACTGTCCTACCAGGAAGCCGACACTGTCCTACCAGGAAGCCGACGCTGTCCCGCTAGGAAGCCGACACTGTCCTACCAGGAAGCCGACACTGTCCCGCCAGGAAGCCGACACTGTCCCGCCAGGAAGCCGATACTGTCCTATCAGGAAGCCGACACTGTCCTACCAGGAAGCCGACACTGTCCCGCTAGGAAGCCGACACTGTCCGGCTAGGAAGCCGACACTGTCCTACCAGGAAGCCGACACTGTCCCACCAGGAAGCCGACACTGTCCCGCCAGGAAGCCAACACTGTCCTACCAGGAAGCCGATATTGTCCTACCAGGAAGCCGATACTGTCCTACCAGGAAGCCGATACGGTCCTACCAGGAAGCCGATACTGTCCCGCCAGGAAGCCAACACTGTCCTACCAGGAAGCTGACACTGTCCCACCAGGGAGCCGACACTGTCCCGCCAGGAAGCCGACACTGTCCCACCAGGAAGCCGACACTGTCCCGCCAGGAAGCCAACACTGTCCCACCAGGAAGCCGACACTGTCCCGCCAGGAAGCCGACACTGTCCCACCAGGAAGCCGACACTGTCCTACCAGGAAACCAATACTGTCCTACCAGGAAGCCGATATGGTCCCACCGGGAAGCTGACACTGTCCCGCCACGAAGCCAATAATGTCCCGCCAGGAAGCCAATACTGTCCTACCAGGAAGCTGACACTGTCCCACCAGGTAGCTGACACTGTCCCACCAGGTAGCCGACACTGTCCCACCAGGAAGCCGACACTGTCCCGCCAGGAAGCCGACACTGTCCTACTAGGAAGCCAATACTGTCCTACCAGGAAGCCGATACTGTCCTACCAGGAAGTCGATACGGTCCTACCAGGAAGCTGACACTGTACCGCCACGAAGCCAATACTGTCCTACCAGGAAGCCGACACTGTCCTACCAGGAAGCCGACACTGTCCTACCAGGAAGCCGATACTGTCCTATCAGGAAGCCTACACTGTCCCGCTAGGAAGCCGACACTGTCCTATCAGGAAGCCGATACTGTCCTACCAGGAAGCCAATACGGTCCTAGCAGGAAGCCGATACTGTCCCACCAGGAAGCCGACACTGTCCTACCAGGAAGCCGACACTGTCCTACCAGGAAGCCGACACTGTCCTACCAGGAAGCCGATACTGTCCTACCAGAAAACCAATACTGTCCTACCAGGAAGCCGATATGGTCCTACCGGGAAGCTGACACTGTCCCGCCACGAAGCCAATAATGTCCCACCAGGAAGCCAATACTGTCCTACCAGGAAGCTGACACTGTCCCACCAGGTAGCTGACACTGTCCCACCAGGTAGCCGACACTGTCCCACCAGGAAGCCGACACTGTCCCGCCAGGAAGCCGACACTGTCCTACTAGGAAGCCAATACTGTCCTACCAGGAAGCCGATACGGTCCTACCAGGAAGCTGACAATGTACCGCCACGAAGCCAATACTGTCCTACCAGGAAGCTGACACTGTCCTACCAGGAAGCCGATACTGTCCTATCAGGAAGCCTACACTGGCCCGCTAGAAAGCCGACACTGTCCTATCAGGAAGCCGATACTGTCCTATCAGGAAGCCGATACTGTCCTACCAGGAAGCCGATACGGTCCTACCAGGAAGCCGACACTGTCCCACCAGGAAGCCGACACTGTCCCGCCAGGAAGCCGACACTGTCCTACCAGGAAGCCGACACTGTCCCGCCAGAAAGCCGATACTGTCCCACCAGGAAGCCGACACTGTCCTACCAGGAAGCCGACACTGTCCTACCAGGAAGCCGACACTGTCCTGCCAGGAAGCCGACACTGTCCCGCCAGGAAGCCGACACTGCACACCGCTAATCACAGGCAGCGAGACATTTCCTGATCCGTGCAGCTGCGGACCGGAAAATGTCTCGCTGCCTGTGATTAGCGGTGCGCAGTGTCGGCTTCCTGGCAGGATCGGTCACGTGGGAGTTTGAACACACCCGAGCCCATTTCTAACAACCAATTGTGCATGAGCCCATCAGCCCCATAAGGTAATCAGCACCGGGTCCTAATGTGCTGCCGCCGCTGCCGTGGAGACAAAGACCAGCGCTGTCAATAGGCGGGACAGGACAGCAACCACCCTGGTAGTTCTGCCGCACACAGTGGGAGGATTCCCCCATCCACCTATAATGTGTAGATAGGGGATTGGATATATTTTTTTTTTCATTCAATCTAATAGTTGAATGAAAAAAGCGATCAATGTATGGGCTGCCTATGTACTAAGGCCAGCCATAGACAGTTTAAATCTCAGCGGGTTCAGCAGGAACTGGCTGAGATTTGAACCATTAATGAATGTACCAAGTTGATCGATCAACTTGGGTACAACCAGCCTGCTGGGTACTCTTATGATTATCGCTGGCGGTCGCTATAGCTGCTGGTGATAATCACTGTTTGTCGGGAGAATACAATTGCTGGGCAGGAGAGATTCCCCTGTCAGCACTGACTTGGTTGATGGGGGAATCGTGCAAATTTCTTTCCTGCAGAACTGGTAATTGTGAAGGTCTTGGAAGAACAGGAGGGGGGAGGGGAGGGAGACAGGGACAGTTCAGTGACCCGCGGGTAGGGTTGTCACCTTCTCTTCAAGCCAAACCCAAACACTTTAGCGGTGTGGGGCACCTTTGGGGCAACTGTGGGTGTGGCCAAATTGCTCTTGCTGACATAATCGCCCTGCCCCCTTCCAGTGATGCCAAACCTGCGCCCAGACAGCTTCCAGACAGCAACAGATTTGGGTGTGTGACTATCTTGTTTACTTGGGGAGCCACAGCCCGGCCTGAAAAATGCGTCCGGGTTTCAGTCTGCCTGAAACCCGAACACATGATTCAAAACCCGGACTGTCCGGGTGAATCCCGAACAGGTGGCAACCCTACCCGTGGGTCCAGGCTGGAAGCAGGAACCATTTACAAATTTTCATATTTCCCGGACCCCACACCACCCCCTCTCTTCAGATACAGCCGCACGCCGGGGATAGAAGAGTGGGCGGGGACTGGCAGACACAGCAGGAACAGGGGCATTTTTCTTTCCCTTCTGTGTTACACCTACAAATGAATGCCCCGCCCCCTAATTATAAAAAGACTCCGCCTACAAACAAAAAAGTGTCCCTATAAATATTTTTACAAAGTTGGCAACCATGCAATGGCAGCGCCCTTAACTGACCTTACCAAGGGCAAAGGCTTCTCTGTAGAGAATAAGTTGAAGCCCGAGGCTGAAGCAGCGTTGGAAGGTCTGATGGAGGCTCTGGGGGCAAACAGGCTGGTAGCCCCAGACTTTGTGGTCCAGACCGATGCCTCAAGTACAGATATGGGGGTTGTCTTGTCCCAGGTGGTGGAAGGAGAAGAACACCGGCCGGTGGTCTATTCGAGTCGGAAGCTGACCCCGGCACAAAGACGTTATAGTATTGTGGAGCGAGAGTGTCATGCCCCGTACACACGATCGGATTTTCCGACAACAAATGTTGGGTGTGAGCTTGTTGTCGGAAAAAGTCCGACCCTTGCGTAGGCTCCATTGAACATTTTGTTGTCGGACTTTCCGCCAACAAATGTTGGCTGGCAGGTTCTCGAATTTTCCGCCAACCAAACTTTGTTGACGGAATTTCCGATCGTGTGTACACAAGTCGGTCGCACAAACGTTCCACGCATGCTCGGAATCAAGCAGGAGGAGCCGCACTGGCTATTCAACTTCCTCTTTTCCCGGCTCGTCGTACGTCTTGTACGTCTTGTACGTCTTGTACGTAATTGTTGGCCAACATTTGTGTGACCGTGTGTGTGCAGGACAAGTTGGAGCCAACATCCTTCAAAGAAAATTCCAGGGTTTTGTTGTTGGAAAGTCCGATCGTGTGTACGGGGCATTAGGCCATTAAGTGGGCCTTGGAGGCGCTACGGTACTACCCTGTTTCCCCCAAAATAAGACCTAGCGTGATTGTCGGTGATGGCTGCAATATAAGCCCTACCCCCTAAATAAGCCCTAGTTAAAGTCCTGGTAGGTCTTATTTTCAGGGTAGGGCTTATTTTCAGGGAAACAGGGTAGGGCTTATTTTTGGGGGGGTAGGGCTTATATTGCAGCCATCACTGACAATCACGCTAGGTCTTATTTTCGGGGAAACAGGGTACATGCTGGGGCGCCACTTCCGACTCATAGCAGACCATGTTCCCTTAAAATGGTTGGCAAAGGCTAAGGACCGTAATGCAAGGGGTTACCCGTTTGGCTCCTGGCACTCGAGATTTTTTGGAGTGGAGCACATGGCTGGTCGTAACCAGAAGAACGTGGATACCCCTTTCTAGAACCCGCTGTTTGGTGGCTGGTATTTGAACCCACGGGTTCCAACAGAGGGGGGAGGGGGTATGTGACAAACAGTCTGTTATCAATGGAGTGTATCTGCCACGTAGAATTTTGCGGTTCATAAGGTGAATGGGTAGCAGTGAGAGGTCTGGGGGCAGCAATGGGGTTAAGCATTGGGCACACCTTGCCCCCCACCTGGGGGTATAATTTGGGTTCATCAGAGAGGTTCTGAGAAAGGAGGGAAGAAAACTCAGAGGAAACAGGCCAGGACTGAGCAGACCCAGCGAGGTCTATTTATTAGCCAGGAGGACTAAGTCCCCGCTCCTCGGTCACACCGGCTCAACTCGTCATGCAAGTTCCAAATCTCATGACAAGACACTCTCTATTATCCACAATGGAAGCCGTCAAAATCGGCGCGACTCCAACTCCATCGAAGTTGCACCGATTGGGAAAGAAGTTCCGGCACCACTTTTTGCAAGTTCAGCTGTGACTTGTGTAGACATCTGTGCAGGACGTTGTACTGACATTGAAAGATTCAGTGCGACCGAAGGGTGAAACTGCTTTGCTGGACTTTTGTTTTGGGACTTTGTTTCTTACCCCTGCGCAGGATTCCTTATGTCTGCTGAATAACACGGGCAGGGAGCCCTTTAAACTGACACATGGCCTGGATCACCTCCCTGCGAGCTCTCCGCTTGAAGCTGAATTCACACACATATATATATTTATATACAGCGGGGTAAATACTGATTGTCTCCCCTGCAGATTGTGTAAGTTTTGCCCCACTTACATAGAAATGAAGGGTCTATAATTTTTATCATCGGTGTATTTTATATGATAGAGACAAAATATCAACCAAAAATCTGAAGCACATGATACAAATGTTATAAATGGAGTTGCTGTTCAGCGAGTAAAATAAGTATTTGATCCCCAACCAACCAACAATAATTCTGCCCCCCACAGACTCCGTGGCATAACGTGGGCAAGGTAAGTAATTTGCGCCCCCTAACCCATGGACTTGTAGCAGTCCCTTCCACTAGTACAGTAGTGCTGACCTACCCGACCACTACACTGACCTACCTGACCACTACACTGACCTACCTGATCCCTACACTGACCTACCTGACCACTACACTGACCTACCTGACCACTACACTGACCTACCTGATCCCTACACTGACCTACCTGACCACTACACTGACCTACCTGATCCCTACACTGACCTACCTGACCACTACACTGACCTAGCTGATCCCTACACTGACCTACCTGACCACTACACTGACCTACCTGATCCCTACACTGACCTACCTGACCACTACACTGACCTACCTGACCACTACACTAACCTAGCCGACCACTACACTGACCTACCTGACCACTACACTGACCTACCTGACCACTACACTGACCTACCCGACCACTACACTGACCTACCTGATCCCTACACTGACCTACCTGACCACTACACTGACCTACCTGACCACTACACTGACCTACCTGATCCCTACACTGACCTACCTGACCACTACACTGACCTACCTGATCCCTACACTGACCTACCTGACCACTACACTGACCTACCTGATCCCTACACTGACCTACCTGACCACTACACTGACCTACCTGACCACTACACTAACCTAGCCGAACACTACACTGACCTACCTGACCACTAGGGATGAGCTTCGAGTTCGAGTTGAACTCATGTTCTACTCGAACATTGGCTGTTCGCAAGTTCGCCGAACAGCGAACAATTTGGGGTGTTCGCGGCAAATTCGAATGCCGCGGAACACCCTTTAAAAGTCTATGGGAGAAATCAAAAGTGCTAATTTTAAAGGCTTATATGCAAGTTATTGTCATAAAAAGTGTTTGGGGACCCGGGTCCTGCCCCAGGGGACATGGATCAATGCAAAAAAAAGTTTTAAAAACGGACGTTTTTTCAGGAGCAGTGATTTTATTAATGCTTAAAGTCAAACAATAAAAGTGTAATATCCCTTTAAATTTCGTACCTGGGGGGTGTCTATAGTATGCCTGTAAAGGGGCGCATGTTTCCTGTGTTTAGAACAGTCTGACAGCAAAATGACATTTGGAAGGAAAAAACTCATTTAAAACTACCCGCGGCTATTGCATTGCCGACAATACACATAGAAGTTCATTGATAAAAACGGCATGGGAATTCCCCACAGGGGAACCCCGAACCAAAAAAAAAAAAAAAAATGATGTGGGGGTCCCCCTAAATTCCATACAAGGCCCTTCAGGTCTGGTATGGATATTAAGGGGAACCCCAGCCAAAATTTAAAAAAAAAATTGACGTGGGGTTCCCCCTAAATTCCATACCAGACCCTTCAGGTCTGGTATGGATTTTAAGGGGAACCCCGCGCCAAAAAAAAAAAAAAAACGGCGTGGGGTCCCCCTAAAAATCCATACCAGACCCTTATCCGAGCACGCAACCTGGCAGGCCGCAGGAAAAGAGGGGGGACGAGAGTGCGGCCCCCCCCCTCCTGAACCGTACCAGGCCACATGCCCTCAACATTGGGAGGGTGCTTTGGGGTAGCCCCCCAAAACACCTTGTCCCCATGTTGATGAGGACAAGGGCCTCATCCTCACAACCGTGGCCGGTGGTTGTGGGGGTCTGCGGGCGGGGGGCTTATCGGAATCTGGAAGCCCCCTTTAACAAGGGGACCCCCAGATCCCGGCCCCCCCCCCTGTGTGAAATGGTAAGGGGGTACTTACCCCTACCATTTCACTAAAAAACTGTCAAAAATGTTAAAAATGACAAGAGACAGTTTTTGACAATTCCTTTATTTAAATGCTTCTTCTTTCTTCCTTCATCTTCTTCTTCTTCTGGTTCTTCTGGCTCTTCTGGTTCTTCCTCCGGCGTTCTCGTCCAGCATCTTCTCCGCGGCGTCTTCTATCTTCTTCTCCTCGGGCCGCTCCGCACCCATGGCATGAGGGGAGGCTCCCGCTCTTCTCTTCATCTTCTTCTCTTCTTCATCTTCTTCTTCATCTTCTTCTTCATCTCTTCTTCCTTCTTCTCTTCTTCATGTCTTCTGCGGGCCGCTCCGCAGCCATGCTGGCATGGAGGGAGGCTCCCGCTGTGTGACGGCGTCTCTTCGTCTGACGGTTCTTAAATAACGGGGGGCGGGGCCACCCGGTGACCCCGCCCCCCTCTGACACACGGTGACATGACGGGACTTCCCTGTGACGTCACGGGGAATGCCACAGGGAAGTCCCGTCATGTCACCGTGCGTCAGAGGGGGGCGGGGTCACCGGGTGGCCCCGCCCCCCGTTATTTAAGAACCGTCAGACGAAGAGACGCCGTCACACAGCGGGAGCCTCCCTCCATGCCAGCATGGCTGCGGAGCGGCCCGCAGAAGACATGAAGAAGGAAGAAGAGATGAAGAAGAAGATGAAGAAGAAGATGAAGAAGAGAAGAAGATGAAGAGAAGAGCGGGAGCCTCCCCTCATGCCATGGGTGCGGAGCGGCCCGAGGAGAAGAAGATAGAAGACGCCGCGGAGAAGATGCTGGACGAGAACGCCGGAGGAAGAACCAGAAGAACCAGAAGAACCAGAAGAAGAAGAAGATGAAGGAAGAAAGAAGAAGCATTTAAATAAAGGAATTGTCAAAAACTGTCTCTTGTCATTTTTAACATTTTTGACAGTTTTTTAGTGAAATGGTAGGGGTAAGTACCCCCTTACCATTTCACACAGGGGGGGGGGCGGGATCTGGGGGTCCCCTTGTTAAAGGGGGCTTCCAGATTCCGATAAGCCCCCCGCCCGCAGACCCCCACAACCACCGGCCACGGTTGTGAGGATGAGGCCCTTGTCCTCATCAACATGGGGACAAGGTGTTTTGGGGGGCTACCCCAAAGCACCCTCCCAATGTTGAGGGCATGTGGCCTGGTACGGTTCAGGAGGGGGGGGGCCGCACTCTCGTCCCCCCCTCTTTTCCTGCGGCCTGCCAGGTTGCGTGCTCGGATAAGGGTCTGGTATGGATTTTTAGGGGGACCCCACGCCGTTTTTTTTTTTTTTTTTGGCGCGGGGTTCCCCTTAAAATCCATACCAGACCTGAAGGGTCTGGTATGGAATTTAGGGGGAACCCCAGGTCAATTTTTTTTTTAAATTTTGGCTGGGGTTCCCCTTAATATCCATACCAGACCTGAAGGGCCTTGTATGGAATTTAGGGGGACCCCCACATCATTTTTTTTTTTTTTTTATTTTGGTTCGGGGTTCCCCTGTGGGGAATTCCCATGCCGTTTTTATCAATGAACTTCTATGTGTATTGTCGGCAATGCAATAGCCGCAGTAGTTTTAAATGTGTTTTTTCCTTCAAAATGTCATTTTGCTGTCAGACTGTTCTAAACACGGGAAACATGCGCCCCTTTACAGGCATACTATAGACACCCCCCGGGTATGAAATTTAAAGGGATATTACACTTTTATTGTTTGACTTTAAGCATTATTAAAATCACTGCTCCTGAAAAAACGGCCGTTTTTAAAACTTTTTTTTGCATTGATCCATGTCCCCTGGGGCAGGACCCAGGTCCCCAAACACTTTTATTGACAATAACTTGCATATTAGCCTTTAAAATTAGCACTTTTGATTATTCATGTTCGTGTCCCATAGACTTTAACGGTGTTCGCGTGTTCGAACGAATTTTTTTCCTGTTCGCATGTTCTGGTGCAAACCGAACAGGGGGGTGTTCGGCTCATCCCTACTGACCACTACACTGACCTACCCGACCACTACACTGACCTACCTGATCCCTACACTGACCTACCTGAGCACTACACTAACCTAGCCGACCACTACACTGACCTACCTGACCACTACACTGACCTACCCGACCACTACACAGACCTACCTGACCACTACAGTAACCTACCTGACCACTAAACAGACCTACCTGACCACTACACTAACCTACCTGACCATTACACTGACCTACCTGACCACTACACTAACCTACCTGACCACTACACGGACCTACCTGACCACTACACTAACCTACCTGACCACTACACGGACCTACCTGACCACTACACGGACCTACCTGACCACTACACGGACCTATCTGACCACTACACTGACCTACCTGATTCCTACACTGACCTACCTGACCACTACACTGACCTAACTGACCACTACACTGACCTACCTGACCACTACACTGACCTAACTGACCACTACACTAACCTACCTGACCACTACACTGACCTACCTGACCACTACACTGACCACTACACTGACCTACCTGACCACTACACAGACCTACCTGACCACTACACTAACCTACCTGACCACTAAACTAACCTACCTGACCACTACACGGACCTACCTGACCACTACACGGACCTATTTGACCACTACACTGACCTACCTGATTCCTACACTGACCTACCTGACCACTACACTGACCTACCTGATTCCTACACTGACCTACCTGACCACTACATTGACCTACCTGACCACTACACTAACCTATCTGACCACTACACTGACCTACCTGACCACTACACGGACCTACCTGACCACTACACGGACCTACCTGATTCCTACACTGACCTACCTGACCACTACAGGGACCTACCTGACCACTACACTTACCAATCATTAGATGTGGTGGCTGCATTAGTTTCCCTCTGTTTTTACCTGGGGATCCGGCCAGTAACACACCTCCTGTATTAGAGCGCCCCCCACTCTGGCTGAAGGAGCACAGGGGGCACAGCAGACAGCAGCATTGCCAGTCTGGGGGGGGGAGGGGAGTGTTAGATGGACTAGCCAGGGGTGCTCATCGGGATCTGGAAGCCCCTTTAATGTTTTTCGAGCTGCTAGTGTGAATGGAGCCTTGTAGCCCACGGGTTAGGGGGCACAGATTTATTTGCCTTGCCCCTGGCGCTGATAACTCACGCTATGCCACTGGCCATGGCCACTGGGTTCCCTACTTTTTTTTTTATTGCAAGTAGCTGGTCTTGCCTAGAGCGCAAATTAGTCTAGAACTGGCCCTGGGACTAGCAGGTTTAGATACACTAACAAACTGAAGCCAAACTCCAGCTCACACTTTATAATCAGTTACAGTTTTTTTTTCTTCTTTTGGGATAAAGGTTTTACATGAATAAACAAAAGCTGATCATTGTAAGCTCTCCTGTCAGTGGTAAATGGTTTGTCTCATCAGTGTAACTGCAAGAGAGCTTGTTCTTTTGAAAAACAAACAGACCTACTGGCCGTATCATCAGATGAAAATAAAAGGGAAGGAAGAATAAAAAAAGAAATCGAATGCAGCCGTCACATCAAACGATTGGTAAGCTGCAATATAATTAATGCCTGATTTTGGGTTCAATACCGCTTTTAAGAAGTCCTTCCTAATCATTTTTAATCCCACTTTTAATTTATTAATTCCAATTATTAAATTCATTTAAATTAAATTATTAAATTAAAAGTGGTATTGAAAATGAAATAATTCATTCCAATTATTTAATTTGTTTAAATTAAATTATTAGATTAAAAGTGGTATTAAAAATGAAATGATTAATTCCAATTATTAAATTCATTTAAATTAAATTAAATTATTAGATTAAAAGTGGTATTAAAAATGAAATGATTAATTACAAATATTAAATTCATTTAAATTAAATTAAAAGTGGTATTAAAAATGAAATGATTAATTAAATTTTTTTAAACTCATTTAAATTAAATTATTAATTTCATTTTTTAAACCCACTTTTGAATTTAATAAATCAATTTTCATTAATTTAATAATTCTAATTAATCATTTTTATTTTTTATACCACTTTGAATTTCATTTTCATTTCATTGGCTTAATACCACTTTTAAGCTGTCCCTCCTAATAATTTTCAAATGTTGGCTGCTCTTTTCTTTTATAACTGCCGTAAGTCCTGCTGACGGCGCATTTCATTGCTTTCATCGCGTTTCTCTAAATTAAAAGTGGTATTAAAAATGAAATGATTAATCAAAATGATTAAATTCATTTAAATTAAATTATTAATTTAATTTTTAAACCCACTTTTAATTTAATAATTCAATTTTAATTATTTTAATAATTCTAATTAATAATTTAATATGTAATAATCAATTTAATAATGTAATTAATCATTTCATTTTTAATACCACTTTTAATTTAATAATTTAATTTAATTTAAATGAATTACATTATTAAATTAAAAGTGGTATTAAAAATGAAATGATTAATCAAAATGATTAAATTCATTTAAATTAAATTATTAATTTCATTTTTAAACCCACTTTTAATTTTAATAATTCAATTTTAATTAATTTATTAATTCTAATTAAAAAAATTTGTTTTTAATAACACTTTTAATTTAATTTTAATTTCATTGCTTTAATACCACTTTTAAGCTGTCCCTCCTAATAATTTTCAAATTTTGGCTGCTCTTTTCTTTTATAACTGCCGTAAGTCCTGCTGACGGCGCATTTCATTGCTTTCATCGCGTTTCTCTAAATTAAAAGTGGTATTAAAAATGAAATGATTAATCAAAATGATTAAATTCATTTAAATTAAATTATTAATTTAATTTTTAAACCCACTTTTAATTTAATAATTCAATTTTAATTATTTTAATAATTCTAATTAATAATTTAATATGTAATAATCAATTTAATAATGTAATTAATCATTTCATTTTTAATACCACTTTTAATTTAATAATTAAATTTAATTTAAATGAATTACATTATTAAATTAAAAGTGGTATTAAAAATGAAATGATTAATCAAAATGATTAAATTCATTTAAATTAAATTATTAATTTCATTTTTAAACCCACTTTTAATTTTAATAATTCAATTTTAATTAATTTATTAATTCTAATTAAAAAAATTTGTTTTTAATAACACTTTTAATTTAATTTTAATTTCATTGCTTTAATACCACTTTTAAGCTGTCCCTCCTAATAATTTTCAAATGTTGGCTGCTCTTTTCTTTTATAACTGCCGTTAGTCCCGCTGGCGGCGCGTTTCATTGCCTAGCGAATCGGTGTGTGGCTGTGCTGCGGCCTGTTTTCTGTGAAGCGTTGTGGGGGAAAAGCATAAAAGTTGCATAAATGAGACGAATCAAATCGATACATTGTGATCTAACACCAGTCTGAGTGGTGGCTCATCTTGGAACAGCACTTTACCTAAGAGGTTCTACATTCACATCAGTCCCTGCACTGCAGGAGCTTTCACAGATACACTATATTGTCAAAAGTATTGGGACACCTGCCTTTACACGCGCATGAACTTTAATGGCATTCCAGTCTTAGCCCGTAGGAGTGCCACCCGCTGTGGTCTTCTGCTGCTGTAGCCCATCTGCCTCAAGGTTGGATGTGTTGTGCGTTCAGAGATGGTGTTCTGCATACCTTGGGTGTGACGAGAGGTTATTTGAGTTTCTGTTACCTTTCTATCATCTGGGACCAGTCTGCCCATTCTCCTCTGACCTCAACAAGGCATTTTCCTCCACACAACTGCCGCTCACTGGATATTTTCTCTTTTTCCCACCATTCTCTGTAAACCCCGAGAGATGGTTGTGTGTGAAAAACCCAGAAATACTCAGACCAGCCCGTCTGCCACCAACCACCATGCCACGTTCAAAGTCACTTATATCCCCTTTCTTCACCATTCTGACGCTCGCTTTGAACATCAACAAGTCGTCTTCACCACGTCTAGATGCCTAAATGCATTAGGTTGCTGCCATGTGATTGGCTGATTAGCAATTTGTGTTACCGAGCGATTGAACAGGTGTACCTAATAAAGTGTCCGGTGAGTGAGTATTGACCTGCATTGTTAGCTGCCAACATTCTTCACTCCAGCGCTGACTTCACTTACTATTTGTAGGGATCAGCTGATCAGTTTTACACACAAATCCCCAAAGATGTGAAGCCGAGAGCCGAGTGCATTCCACCCGGACTTACAGAGGATTCCCACACTGATCCTCCTATCCCAGGAAGGGGGTCACCCTGAGCTCAGAGAGTTCACCGCAGGCTTCTTCCGCTTGTCTACGCAGCTTCTACATGTGGTCCCTACACTCCTCCTCACATATCCGCACCTTATTGAAGGGACGCAGTTCTGGAACATCGCTTTATGTGCTTACAACCTTTTCTTTTTTCTCACAGAATTAAGTTTTTAGCTTTGTTTTACTCTTTTCCCCATCTTGTTGCTGATCTCCTCCGGCCTCTTCCAGCCGCTTCCCTTCTACATGCACTTTCTCCAGCATAGGCTGCAAATCATTTCTCTGGAATGGCTTCCTCATATGCTTCCGATGAGGGACACTGCTAGTGCAATGTCCTTCGGGGCAACTGCCTGGGGTCAACGCCAGGGACTCTGGTGACTGACAGGGTGACAACGCAGGAGCACAATAAGGAGACAGGAAAGAGCGTTGTCACCCTATAATAGGAAGTGCCTGAACAACTACAGTATCATGGCCGAATCACCAACAATTGTATTAAAGGTGCAAATTTATTAAAAAATTACCCTTGAAATTATACCTCTATCAAAGAGCCTTCCCTCCCCACCCCCATCAATGAGCCTCCCCCCACCTCCATCAATGAGAATTCCCTCCCCACCTCCATCAATGAGCCCTCCCCCAACCTCCATCAATGAGAATTCCCTCCCCACCTCCATCAACAAGCCCCCCCCCCCAACCTCCATCAATGAGCCTTCCCCACCTCCATCAATGAGCCTTCCCTCCCCCACCTCCGTCAATGAGCCTTCCCTCTCCACCTCCATCAATGAGCCCCCCCACCTCCATCAATGAGCCTCCCCCCACCTCCATCGATGAGCCTCCCCCCCAACCTCCATCAATGAGCCTTCCCTCCCCACCTCCATCAATGAGCCTTCCCTCCCCACCTCCATCAATGAGCCTTCCCTCCCCACCTCCATCAATGAGCCTTCCCTCCCCACCTCCATCAATGAGCCTTTCCTACCTGCCTCCATCAATGAGCCTTCCATCCCCCCACCTCCATCAATGAGCCTTCCATCCCCCCACCTCTATCAATGAGCCTTCCCTCCCCACCTCCATCAATGAGCCTTCCCTCCTCACCTCCATCAATGAGCCTTCCCTCCTCACCTCCATCAATGAGCCTTCCCTCCTCCCACCTTCATCAATGAGCCTTCCCCCCTCCCACCTCCATCAATGAGCCTTCGCTTCCCACCTCCATCAATTCCCCCCCCCCACCTCCATCAATGAGCCTCCCCCCCACCTCCATCAATGAGCCTCCCCCCACCTCCATCGATGAGCCTTCCCTCCCCACCTCCATCAATGAGCCTTCCCTCCCCACCTCCATCAATGAGCCTTCCCTCCCCACCTCCATCAATGAGCCTGCAATGTTCATAGTTCTGAAGAAAAGGGGGCCATCCTCAAAACGCATCAGCATCTGCAGGCCTTCGTGGCATCTTCCTAGTCCACCTGGAGGCATGCTCAGCAGTCCCAGTTGGCTTTGTTGTGGATATTTGTGATGAGCCTTTCTGTAATCTCCATTTGTGAGTATAATTACCTATTTTAACTTCTAAATAAATTATGTTTTGGTTAAAGCAAGAGGCTGGCGCGCCCTCTTTTGTCTTTTTGCATATAGTGGGCCTGCAGGTCACCTGCCCTGGATCAGCATCATACGTCTCCATGTATCAGGACCACCTGCCCTGGATCAGCATCATACGTCTCCATGTATCAGGACCACCTGCCCTGGATCAGCATCATACGTCTCCATGTTTTGGGACCACCAGCCCTGGATCAGGATCATACGTCTCCATGTTTTGGGACCACCTGCCCTGGATCAGCATCATGCGTTTCCATGTTTTGGGACCACCAGCCCTGGATCAGCATCATACGTCTCCATGTATCAGGACCACCTGCCCTGGATCAGCATCATACGTCTCCATGTTTTGGGACCACCAGCCCTGGATCAGCATCATACGTCTCCATGTATCAGGACCACCTGCCCTGGATCAGCATCATACGTCTCCATGTTTTGGGACCACCAGCCCTGGATCAGGATCATACGTCTCCATGTTTTGGGACCACCTGCCCTGGATCAGCATCATGCGTTTCCATGTTTTGGGACCACCTGCCCTGGATCAGCATCATGCGTTTCCATGTTTTGGGACCCTGCCCTGGATCAGCATCATGCGTCTCCATGTTTCGAGACCACCTGCCCTGGATCAGCATCATACGTCTCCATGTTTTGGGGCCACCTGCCCTAGATCAGCGTCATGCGTCTCCATGTTTCAAGATCACCTGCCCTAGATCAGCGTCATGCGTCTCCATGTTTCAAGATCACCTGCCCTGGATCAGCGTCATGCGTCTCCATGTTTAGGGACCACCTGCCCTGTTTTAGCATCATGCATCTCTATGTTTCAGGACCACCTGCCATGGATCAGCACCATGCCTCTCCATGTTTCAGGAGGACCAGCCACCAGCACCACAGCAATAAATGACGCTGTGTGCCTGGCCCTAAAGCTTCATTGGTTGTTACAGTGCTGGTGGTCTCCCCACCTTGCAGCATTGCAATGCATGATGCTGATTCATGGTAAACTGGGTAACGTCAGGATGTCATGAACACGGGACGCAAACGGAAAAACACTGATATAGACTATCCAGTTGAAGACCAGGCATTTTCTGGCACTTTTTGTTCACATGTAAAAATATGTTTTTTGGGGGGTTTTTTGCTAGAAAATTACTTAGAACTCCCAGACATTATATATATTTTCTTAAAGCAGAAGACCTGGAGAATAAATTGGTGTTTTTTTTTATTTTCCGATTTTTTTATTTTATTTTTTTTGTCACACGGTATTTGCACAGCATTTTTTCAAACACAATTTTTGGGGAAAAAATACACTTTTTAATGCAAAAAAAAAACAATACGTAACCCATTTTTTTGTAACATTTAAAAGCTGAGGTCATACCGAGTAAATAGATACCAAACATGTCACACTTTAAAATTGCGCACGCCCGCGCAACTGCGACAAACGGCGTAAATTTTACTATCCATAGGCGACGTTTTAAAAGCCTTTACAGGTCACCGCTTTAGATGTAGGTGGTCCAGTGCTAGAATTACTGCTCACGATCTGATGTTTGTGGGGGGTATCTCACATATGTGGGCCGATCGCTGTTTGCGTGCGTGCGTGCGGGACTGACATGTGTTTGTTCGCCCTTCCGCACTAGCACGGTGGTACGAGCCAACTTACATTTTTTTTTATATATTTTTAATATATTACATTTTTTTTTTATTTCTGCTTTGATTTTTATTTTATTTTTTTATCACTGCTATTGCTGTCACAAGGAATGTAAACATCCCTGTGTCAAGCAATAGGCACGTGGCAGGTAACTCTTTATGGAGGGATCTGGACCCCCCAATACCCTCCTCTGCCCTTGAAAGTATTCAAAACGCCAAGATCTATGTTTTTGAATACTTTCGCTTTTCAAAAAATGGCGCCGTTGACATCCGGGGCCATCGCATCCGGGTTACCATAGTGGAAGACCCGATCCAAGCCGATCCTGGATTTTTATGGGGTGCCGGCTGGTAGCTCAGGTCTCCTGGTGGGACGGGAGAGCCCAAGAGAGTCATGGGAGGTGGCAGGAGGGGAAGGGGAACGTCCCCCCCTTCTGCTTATAATAGCAATCCAGCGGCTACTTAGCCGCTCCGATTGCTATTACAACAGATCTGACCGTCATCTCTAAAAACCAGTACCGGGTGATGCCAGCAGCTGCATATAATCCTCCTACAACCACTTCAAGTCACATGACCTACCAGGTACAGGATTTGGCAGCAAGTGGCTAAAGCTGGTTCATAATTAAACCTGACATGCTTTATATGGCCACTAGGTGGCAGCAATATCAAACATGTGGCGCTAGAATTATTTAAAGCGGAACTAAAGTCCTTCCAACATTTATTTTTTATTTTATCCCTTCCCCCCCCTCCCTCTTACAGGAAAACTATATAAAAAAATAAAAAATTTCCCCCTCTTTATATCTTTTTGTGCTGCAAAGCAGCACTCCCAGGTTTCTGGCCTTCTGGGATACGCCACAACTATGCCCATGTGTGACGGGCAGTATACTGGCAACCCGCCATACCTATTTCACCTCCAAAAGATTTTACCCCCCATCAGGACCAGGCCATTGTTTGCGATACGGCACTGCCTAACTGACAATTGCGCGGTCGTACGGAGCTGTACATAAATAAAATTGATGCCCTTTTTTTCCCCCCACAAATAGAGCTTTATTTTAGTGGTATTTGATCACATCACTCGTGCGGTTCGTTTCGTTCCAAATTGGAATAGTACTGACTTAGAACAAATCCTGAAATGACGGGGAAAAAAATTCGGACGAAATTCAAATACGAATCGTTTTCGAATACTTTTTCGAATTCGAATCCGAAACAGGCTTAGGCGTGAAACTTTTAGAAAATTCGGACGAAATTAAAATTCTAATTGTTTTCGAATATTTTTTCGAATTTGAATAGTTTTTGATTTCGAAAAGTATTGGAATTCTAAAAGTTTTGAATTCAAAAAGTTTTCGAATAGTTTTCGAATTTCCAATTTCCAATTAAATAGAGTAGAATATTAAAGCGGGGTTCCACTCTCTCTGATAATTTTTTTTTTTTTGCTAATGACATTGATTGCTATATAGCAATAGGGAACTCACCTGCCCCGTTTTTCAGTGACATTGCGTTTTTTTTTTCTTTAATAAAGTAACTTTTAAAACGAACTGTTCATGGTTGTCATCTTGCCTGTGGGCATGTGAAACCCACAGGCATCCTCTTCCGGGATACGGCGCTGCTGATCGACCAGCATGCACCGCCCGTTCTTTTCAGTTCTCGCGCATGCGCATTAGACCGCAATTGGCGCGCCGTGCCTGTCGTAATGACGTCACTCCCACTATGGAAGTCTCTCGAGAACTCTTGCAACAGGCGGCCGCACTGACTCCTGGGAACAATGACACAAGCTCCCAGGAGCCAGTGCGGCTTACAGGAAGTGAGTAATTAGCCGCTCCAGACACGCCCCTAACCGCAGCCTATGCTTCCTGCAGAAAACAAAGACAGCTGGAAGAACAAAGGTAAAGGCTGTAAAAAAAAAAAAAAAGTGCAGTTTTGTCATTAGGACATTGCGGTAATCAGCTGCAGTTAGTGTAGGAAAATCGGGTGGAGCTCCGCTTTAAGGAATAGAATAGAAAAAAAATTTGTATTCTATTTCTTTATTTTCTAGTCTATTTTATTCTTTTTGGAAATTGGAAAACTATTCAAATTCGAAAACTATTCGAAAAGTTTTCGAATTCGATTCACATAGTTACATAGGTGAGGTAAAAAAAAAAGATACAAGTCCATCAAGTCCAACCTATTTTGAAAACTTTTTGAATCGATTCGAAAACGAATAAACGAAACGAATTCGGAAAAAAACGAATTAAACGAATGAAACAAATTTAGCTAAACACATTTTATATATATATATGATTCTGCACAGAATGGCCGCCTTGTAGCAGTAAATCTACTAGACATGTGCGCCATCAATAAATTTGTCTTGTTTCGTTCTGTTTCGTATTATAATTAATTTGTAATTCGTGTCTGAAATTCAATTCGGATTCGTACGAAATACGATATTTCGTTAGGTTTGTAAAATTTTCGGAACAATAACGAAAGTTTGTTATGATAAATTTATCATTATGAGGGGCTCCTACCATCTCTGTACTGTGCTCATTATGAGGGGCTCCCCCCATCCCTGTGCTGTGCTCATTATGAGGGGCTCCCATCATCCCTGTGCTGTGCTCATTATGAGGGGCTCCTCCCATCCCTGTGCTGTGCTCATTATGAGGGGCTCCTACCATCCCTGTGCTCATTATGAGGGGCTCCTACCATCCCTGTGCTGCATAAAAATTCGTATTTTGGATCCTTACGAATGTACGAATTTTCGGAAATAAGTACGAATTTCTGATTCCTACAAAATGAATCGCACATGTCTAAAATCTACTATGGGGCGGTGGATACGCTGGCAGTCTTTTCTGCGCACACACACACATGCGCCACTGGTCTCTGCCCGGTCCTGGATATCGGCTGGACGTATGCGCAAGCACCAGAATTTTACTCTGCGCTTTTTAGTGCATTTTGCACTTTGCAGTCCATTGAACATGGTTTCCTATGTTACACATTCACATCTCTACGTTTTTGGACAGGGTCAGGGACGTTTTTTTTTTTGTTTTTTTCCTGCAGCATATTGTGTTTTGCATATAATAGACTTCAATGGCCCCGCACCATAAACACAAGTGTTGCGTTTTTGATGTTTTTTTACATGCTTTTTGTATTCGTTTTTTTTTTTCCCATAACACACTTGTGCATAGCTGATTGTTAAGGGAGGGGCCAGGAAGCCGATCACTGCGTCCTTAACAGCCGATGAGTCATTCCCCGCTGACAGCTGAACGTAAACAGAACATCGGCACTGAAACAAAATCTGCAACAAAACAGCGTAGGGTCCCCCCCGTCCCCAAAATCCATACCAGGTCCTTTGGGTCTGACGTGGATTCTGAGGGGAACCCCACACCATTTTTAAAAAAAAAAATTGGCACGGGGTTCCCCTTAAAATCCATATTAGACCCAAAGTGCCTGGTATCGATCGGGAGGGGACCCCACACCGTTTTTTTTTTTTATTTTGCCTGCAATTCTTTTTTTTTTACATTCAGCTGTCAGTGTGGAACCCCGCTGACAGCTGATGGCTCAATGGTTGTTAAGGACATGGCAGCCGGCTTTCTGGACCTGCTGCTTAACCCCTTAGTGCCAACCGTACGCACATATGCGGCCTCGGCATGAAGGGGATACAGCGGAACCTTGGATTACGAGCATAATCCGTTCCAGGAGAATGCTTGTAATCCAAACCACTCGCATATCAAAGCGAGTTTCCCCATAGAAGTCAATGGAAACTAAGATAATGCGCTCCGCATTGACTTCTATTGCATGCAATACCACATGTGGCCAGAGGTTGAGGGGCGCCGGAGAGCCTTGGAAATACTCGGGGACGGCTCGGCTGAACTCGGAAACTCATAAACACTCGGGAACGGAGTATTTCCGAGTGTTTCCGAGTATTTCCGAGTCATTCTGAGTATTTCCGAACGGCTCTGAACCGTTCCGAGTGTCCCCGGCACCCCCACTCCTCTGGCCAAATGCGGTACTGCACACCCCATTAGCTTGCATTCTGCTTATTTTGAGAGACAACACTCGCAAACCGAATCAGAATTTTAAGAAAAAAGTTGCTCGTTAACCGCGTTACTCGTAAACCAAGGTTCCACTGTATACCGGGATGATAATCAGCTGCAGGCATCACCCCGGTATCGTTTTTTTTTTAGAGTGGGTGGTCGGCTCTTTGGGGATAACAACCGATGCGGCTAAAAGCTGCTCGGCTGTTATCCCGGAGGTGCGGGAGGGGACGTCCCCAGCACACCCCCCGCCGCTCTTCCCGGGCCTTCCGTCCCACCGGGAGACCTGATCCACGATCCGGCACTTCCGCCGGCTAGAGTGAGGCTGACACAAAGCCGGAAATGGCTTCATTCCAGTCTTCTATGTAAAGACGTCATGACGTCACTTCCGGTTTACTCAGCTGCCAACGGCGCCGATTTTGAAAAAAATTACAGTATTCAGAATCGCTGTTTTTGTCGATTTGAATACTTTGAAGTGCAAAGGAGGGATTTGGGGTCTTTTAGATCCCTCCATAAAGAGGACCTATCACCACCTATTACTGTCACATGGGATGTTTACATTCCTTGTGACAGCAACAGTGGCGTCGCTAGGGGGTGGCTTTCGGGGCTGTAGCCCCGAATCTGGGGCCCATAGCCCAGAGTCTCTGCAGGGGTCCCCAAGGGGAGGGGAGGCTCTCTGGGGACCCTAATGTAAGTGGGGGCTCTCTGGGAACCCTAATGTAAAGGGGGGCTCTCTGGGAACCCTAATGTAAAGGGGGGCTCTCTGGGAACCCTGATGTAAAGGGGGGCTCTCTGGGGACCCCGATGCAAGGGGGAGGCTCTCTGGGGATATATACACACACACGTATATTATATACATGTGTATGCCCGCACAAGCGTATGACTTTCTTTACTACGCTGCTATGGGCTATAGCCCCAGATCTTTTGTAGACCTAGCAACGCCCCTGGACAGCAATAAAAGTAATCAGATTTTTATTTTTTTTAAAGTGACAATATAAAAAAATAAAATAAAATAAATAAGAAAAAACAAACAAAAATGTTTAAAGTGCCCCGCGAGCTCGTGCAGCAAAAACGCATACGGAAGTAGCGCCCGCATATGTAAACAGCGTTCAAATCACACATGTGAGGTATCGCCGCGATCGTTAGAGCGAGAGCAATAATTCTAGCACTAGACCTCCTCTGTAACTCTAACCTGATAACCATTTTTTTTAAAGCGTCGCCTATGGTGATTTTTAGGTACCGTAGTTTGTCGCCATTCCACGAGCATTTCAAAGCGTGACATGTTAGGTATCTATTTACTCAGCGTAACATCATCTTTCACATTATACAAAAAAATTGGGCTAACTTTACTGTTTTGTTTTTTTTTTAATTCACGAAAGTGTCTTTTTTCCCCAAAAAAAGTGCGTTTGAAAGACTGCTGCGCAAATACTGTGTCGTATAAAATATTTTAATGATCACCATTTTATTCTCCAGAGTCTCTGCTAAAAATAATAGATATATAACAATTTTCTAGCAAAATAATACTGGATTTTAACTTGTAAGCAGAAATAGGCTCAGGCGTGAAAGGGTTAATAACAACCAGCTATGCGCAGTTTTTTTTTTTAAAGAGAAAGAAAACGCAAAATGGCAAAAGGAAACCCGCATGCGAAAACGCATCAAAAACGCGGGTTTTACAATGCAAAACGTGCCTGAAAACCGCATAGTTGGTGGCGTGGAGGGGGGGAGGCGATGACATTTGTTCATCAACTTACTTTCCGCCTTAAACGGATAAACGTCAGTATATCTCTGCAATACATTTATAATTATCTCTGCTTTGCTGAAAGTGCAAAAATACCGATCGACCCACCAGAAATCCAGTGAGCTCCTCACTCCTCCAATGTGTGTTTTCATTTCGTTTTTTCTTTTTCTGCCCCGATGTACACTTGGAAACAGAAGAGACATAATCAAAATCTGCCATCTTCTATACGGCCACTAGGGGGCAGCAATATCCACCAAGTGAGTATATTGATTATAGTAACAATGTATCCAGTGCTGTAATCATTAACAATTAGAAAGTTAGCAGCTGCAGTATTTGTAGGTGCTGACTTTTATTTTTTTATTTTTTTTTAAGCGGAACTCCGCTTTAAAGCCATATAATACCCAAAAGCAAAACATTTCTTATATTGGAGCTTAGGATATGACGGCTGCATTAGTTTTCTTTTTTTTTTCCGCTATTTTTACCTGGTGATCCGGACAGTAAGTCTGTTGTCTCTCAACAGAACAAGCTATCCTACGGATGTAGCAGTTTAAAGAGTTGAGACAAACCATTTACCACTGACAGGGGTGCTTACAATGATCAGCTTTTCCTCATGTAAAATCTTTTTCCCAAAAGGAAAAAAGAAAATAACTGTGTTGCTGTAACTGATTATAAAATGTTGGGTGGAGTTTGGCTTCAGTTTGTTAGTTTAATCCAAATCTGCTAGTCCATCTAACACTCCCTCCCCCCCCCCCCCCGCATAACTGACAATGCTGCTGTCCAAAGGTGCCTCCTGTGCTCCTTCATCCAGAGTGGGGGGGGGGGGGGGGCGCTCTAATACAGGAGTGTTACTGGCCAATCACCAGGTGACCCTTCTGCAATGCGAATCACGGCCGCCCCGGAGATATATGAACCGGCCCCATAGAGGGCTGGTCACACTCCCCTGTCATGCGAATTGGCGTCAGCCAATGACAGCCGGTCACGGAAGTAAACAGAAGCCGGTTATCGGCTTTTTTTTTTTTTTTCTGATGCTGTCGGCGTGAAGAGAAGAAAGCCGCTAACCAGCTTCTGTCAGACCCCTTTCACACCGAGGCGATTTTCAGGCATTTTAGCGCTAGAAATAGCCTCTAAATAACGCCTGAAAAGCGCCTCCCATTCATTTTCAGTGAGACTTTTCACCCCGGGGGGCGCTGCGCTTACGGGACGTTCAGAAAAGTACTGCCAGCAGCATCTTTGGGGCATTTTGGGAGCGCAAAATGCCATTGCCCATGGAAATGAATGGAGGATAAAGTGCAGCGCTAAATGATTGTGCAAAAAATAAAGTGACAGTACAATATTATAATGAGAGCCAGTATTTGGCACCTGCGAAGCAAAAGCACTGAAGACACATCGTATCCATCGAACTGAATCGATGAATCGATGAGACCCCTTTCACACTGGGGCGTTTTTCAGGCGCTTTAGCGTTAAAAAAAGCGGCTGTAAAGCGCCTGAAAGAAGCCTCATCTGCAATCCTAATGTGAAAGCCCGAGTGCTCTCACACTGGGGCGCTGCGCTAGCAGGGCGTCAAAAAAAGTCCTGCAAGCAGCTTCTTTGCAGCGCTTTCGTGTTTTTGCCACCGGGCTGGGTGCGCCGATGGCCCGAACCCTTTCACACTGCCAACGCCCGAAAAACGCTGGTAAAGCGCCGCTTAAGACCCTTTTCACACTGGGGCGTTTTTCAGGCGTTTTTCGGGCGCTGGCAGTGTACCCAGCCCGGTGGCAAAAACACAAAAGCGCTCCAAAGAAGCTGCTTGCAGGACTTTTTTTTTGACGCCCTGCCAGCGCAGCGCCCCAGTGTGAGAGCACTCGGGCTTTCACATTGGGATTGCAGATGAGGCTTCTTTCAGGCACTTTACAGGCGCTTTTTTTTTAACGCTAAAGCACCTGAAAAATGCCCCAGTGTGAAAGGGGTCTGGGAGAAAACGTGAACGAGTCCAAACACATGTGAATAAACTTTGTTCAGCCTTTTCACCCATGTAGATAAGTAATAAGCTCCTCGGAAAGAACACAAAGCACAACCAAGAAGAAGAGTCACCACCCGATGTGCGGCCGCCACCAACAAAGCTATGAGGGTCCTCTTACCGAATGGTGTGGGCTACCTGCCGGCAGCAAGGAGAGACGTCTCGGGGACCAGCAATATAGAATGCACCCCAGTACAACATCCAGACCTCACAGGAACCAACATGCAGGATGCACAGCGACAGATCCGCCATCCAGGGACTCTTAACCACTGGCTTACCGGGAACTTTCACCCCAGCGCTCTCACATTTTGAATGACAATTACTCGGTCATACAACACTGTACACATATGATATTTATATCATTTTTTTCACACAAATAGAGCTTTCTTTTGGTGGTATTTAATCACCACTGGGGTTTTTATTTTTTGCAAAACAAACAAAAAAAGATGGAAAATTTTGAAAACAAAAAACATGTTTCATAGTTTGTTATAAAATTTTGCAAACAGGTAATTTTTCTCCTTCTTTGATGTGCGCTGATGAGGCTGCACTGACGATTAGGGGGCACTGATGAGGCTGCACTGACGATTAGGGGGCACTGATGAGGCTGCACTGACGATTAGGGGGCACTGATGAGGCTGCACTGACGATTAGGGGGCACTGATGAGGCTGCACTGACGATTAGGGGGCACTGATGAGGCTGCACTGACGATTAGGGGGCACTGATGAGGCTGCACTGATGGGCACTGATAGGCACTGATGGGGCCTGATAGGTGGCACTGCTGATGAGGCACTGATTAGTGACATTAAAAGGTGGCACTGTGGGCACTGATGGGTGGCACTTGGCAGCACTGTTGTCCACTGGCAGGTGGCACAGGTGGGCACAGATGAGGCAGAGGCTGCTCTCCTTGATCGGGACCGATGTCCCTCTGACAGCTGCCAGTGATCAGCTTTTTTTTTTTTTTTTTCTCTCCTCACACTGCTAAAGCCGATTAGATATCACTGCTAAAATAGCGGATTAACTATCTTCTGTTTACATCACATGATCAGCTGTCATTGGCTGACAGCTGATCATGTGGTAAGGGGGGCGGGATCGACCCTTTACTCCGATCTGTGATAAGCCGAGTCTCGCAGAGAACGCACACGCACTCTGAAGGGGGCGCACAGGCCGCTCAAGCACGAGAGGACGTCTATTGACGCCCTGCTGGCAAAGTAGGTCCAGCTGTAGCCATCATCCGGCTATAGCCCGGATCTGAAGGGGTTAAGCTCCACCGATCAGCAAAAGGGGGTCATGAGGAAAAGAAATCGCCACATAAGCATAAAAATTTATTAAATAAGGTATTACACTTACATCAATGTAGGCAAATACAGGCACTGTATAACAGGGATATGCAATTAGCGGGCGTCCAGCTGTTGCAGAACTACAAGTCCCATGAGGCATAGCAAGACTCTGACAGTCACAATCATGACTCCCAGAGGCAGAGGCATGATGGGACTTGTAGTTTTGGAACAGCTGGAGGTCCGCTAATTCCATATCCCTGGTATATGGTATGATCACAGAAAATTAAGTAGAACGCAGTATACGGAGCCAGCACAGTACATCCCAACACGTTTCGTCTACCAAGACGTTATCTGGGGTATAGGCTGGCCCCGTCCATAAACTGCGCCAATATATAGCAATCGTAATCAGTTGTCCAATCGTGTCAGCGAGGACCGCACGCCCACCGAAGCGGAAATTAAACCAGCATGGTGTCTAGCGTGCGCTCTAAGCCTCCGCGTGGGGAATATAGGATTGTAGTGGAAAAGTAAGATGGTGCCCGTGACGGGAATCAAGCCTCGCATTGGTCCACTGACACATGACAGACACATGATTGCACTTTTGCACAATCATTTAGCGCTGCGCTTTATCCTCTATTATTCCCTTTACACAATTTGTCTAATTATAGTGTCAGCAGCATACTTAGCGCATTGGGTGGCACAGTCATTTTTTTAAATCTTTTCATTCCATTGAAATGAATGGGCAGCACTTCCAAAGCGCTGCGGAAGCGCCGTCACATGGGCTTTTCTTAACCCCTTCTTCGGCCGCTAGCGGGGTTTAAAAGCACCCAAAAAGCATCGCTTAAACGTGCAGCGCTTTACCGCTAACGCACGGCGGTCCCAGTGTAAAAGGGGTGTTAGAGGGACATCTGTCTCACACAGTGCACTTCAGTGCCCCCTCTCTGTGCCCTCAGTGCCGCCTCATCAGTGAGGGAGAAAAATTACCGGTTTTCAAAATTTCATAACAAAATATGAAAAACTTTTCTTTCTTTTTTTTTTTTTTTTGTTTGTTTCGCAAAAAATAAAACCCCAGTGATGATTAAAGTGTCTGTTAACCCAAAGAAAAAAAATTCAGATCCTGTTCCCTTAAAGCAGATTAAATAGCACAGTGCTTGTGCCCCCCTCTAAACTGTAAAAACCTGACTGTTCCTGTGCCCCCTTCTCTGCGTGGACCACAGTGGTCAGCGTACGTCCCTTCGTCATCCGCAGCTCTCCCAGCCTGTCAGCTCTGTGTCTCCGCCCCCACCTGAATGTCAGCTGTGTCTCTGCCCCCCCAGTCTGTCAGCTCCGTGTCTCTGCTCCCCCTGCCTGTCAGCTCCGTGTCTCTGCTCCCCCTGCCTGTCAGCTCCGTGTCTC
>JBBDGP010005028.1:0-48530 GCA_037952835.1 Lithobates septentrionalis | reverse complement strand
CATTTCCTTTCCTCAGCACTGTCACTGTGTGAGGAAAGGTGATAACGGGTTTTCCTGTGACTGGACGTTTACACCGATCGTCAGCTCAAGTGATTGTAAAGGCAGAAGGTGCATTCTATGCTGCTGTGTGCAGCTCCCACTCCCCCCTCTGCCCCCGAATATCTGAACCCCCATCTACATCCAGCAATGTTGTGTCTCGGCTGCCCAGAACTCTCCTTCACATTGGCTGAAACAGCAGCGTGCTGCCACTTGCTCCTGCTGCTGTCAATCAAAGTCAGTTAGCCAATGAGGAGAGAAAGGGGGCGGGCCAGGCCTGGCTTGGGGGGGGGGGGGCCATAGTAAGCTGCTTGCTGTGGGGGTGTTCCGTCACACATGGCGACCCATCACATTTGGCTGCCCGCAGGAGTGTGCATGTGTGATGCCGCCATATGCGTTCCAACAGTTTTAGGGCAAAAGAGCACACTAAAACCGTCACGGCAGTCACGTTCTGTCACCGCCATCTTACTACACCCCGCACTTCTCCATAGTAAGGATACACTGAGAAGAGGGAAAGCGGACATCTTCTTACACCCACCGGAGTCTTGCATTTTACGCTTTTATTTTATAGCAGTAAAGTGAGTTTAGTGAAATACAGGACTTAGAACTCCGTCTGACTCATTAGATGTTGAATTTTAAAAGCCGTGTCAAGCCCACTGACCTCACAGGTTTGCTAATCTGACAGAAGATCGCTGCATTCAAAATGCAACATCTAACCAGACGGAGTTCTAAGTCCTGTATTTCTGGAGATAAACTCAGTTTACTGTTACAAATAAGTGTAAAATGCAAAACTCCGGTGGGTGTAACAAGATGTCCGCTTTCCCCTTCTCAGTGTATCCTTACTATGGAGGAGTGCGGGGTGTAGCAAGATGGCCGCGACGGAACGTCACTTCCCTTACACATTCTGACGGCTCGCCTAATCTGACGAAACAGTGTTGGAACGCATATGGCGGCGTCGCACATGCGCACCCCAGCGGGTAGCCAAATGTGATGGGTCGCCATATGTGATAAAACAGGGGCACTCAACAGGAGGGAAGAGCCAGGAGCATCGAAGAGGGACCCGAGAAGAGGAGGATCGGGGCTGCTCTGTGCAAAACCATTACAGAGAAGGTAAGTATAACGTTTGTTATTTTTAACTTAAAAAAAAAAAAAAAAGACTTTAGCCTCACCAATGCACATCAGATTACTTGTTTGCAAAATTCTGTAACAAAGAAAAGGGGGTGTGTGTTTTTTTTTTTTTTTTTTTATTTATTTATTTTTTTTACATTGGTCTTTTTTCTGTTTTGTTTAGCAATACCACCAAAGAAAGCTCTATTTGTGTGATAAAAATGTCCTATGGGTACAGAGTTGCATGACTGTGTAATTGTCATCCAAAGTGTGACAGCACTGGAAAAAAAAGTGACACCCCCGAAAATGGGCCTTCAATTTGGTGGGGGGCGTGTCCCCGGTATTATAGGGTTAACTTACTACAATATTTGTACTTTTTTTTTTATTTTTTATTTTTTTAATCTGTAGCTGCTTTTTTAATCCTAATAAAAAAAAAGTTCCTCTTTCCACTGGTGTTGTAAATTATGTTTCTACCTCAGACTTGCTGTAAATAAATGTGACCTTCTCCGTTGTCTTTTTTGCAGTTTGGCGTTCATTAAACGCACGCCTGTTATTGATGCCGACAAACCGATCTCGTCTCAGCTGCGGGTTCTGACGCTCAGCGAGGATTCTCCGTACGAGACATTACACTCCTTCATCAGCAACGCCGTCGCCCCTTTCTTCAAGTCTTACATCCGAGAATCCGGGAAAGCCGACAGGTAATTGTACCGTGAGATGATTGGTGGAGCGCTTAGATCAGAGGTTCCTATCCCCGTCCTCAAGTACCCCCAACAGGACGTGTTGTGGGAATTTCTCTCAGATAAAATAACTGTCCAAAATACCAAACCATTGACTCTGATTTGAAGCACCTGTGCAAGATGAAGGAAAACCTGCAAACTTGGCCTGTTGGGGGTAGATGAGAACTGAGAACCACGGGCTTAGAATATCAATGATTAGGGCAGCCGTCACAATGTATCTTGTGGTCACTTTGCACTCCTCAGTAAGTCCATACAACTCCAGGACGTGTCCCCGTCTCCCAATTGTGCGTGTTGTCACCCTGACACACGGGCTTCTGATGGAGACTACGAGTGGCTGTTTCAGGACCGTGTAACGTGGTCCACTGTTATCACTTGTGATTGGGAACCCACCTTGAGAAATGAGATGTAGACAGGAAGTGGCTGCAAAGAGACCCTTCAGATTTGGACCTCGGCATTGGAGGGTCATCTCATCCTGATTCAGTCAAAGCTACAGCGGTGTTGTACATCGATCGTTGGGCCTCATTCACACAGTGGTTAAGAAAATTAAAACTACTGGTGCACCGAGATTAATATTTCGGTACCAAATTCAGGATGCCCTCGGTCAAAACCAAAATTGATGGTTTTTAACTAATGTATTTGTAAATAATTGTATTACATTCAACTTAATTAATATCATGAATTTATTGTTGGCCCCATTTTTAAAGTGGTATTCAAAATCCGGCTTGCTGCATATTTGGCAAAACGCTCCTCCCCCTATGAATTGCATTGAAAAAGGCAGAAAGAATTCATCAAAAATGCACTCGTGTTGCGTTTTTTTTTTTTTTTTTTTTAATATTATTTTTTGTCACATGACCTCTGAAAAACACAGCATAAGCAAGATAAAATTGCGGGCGTTTTTGAGCCATTATTGACACTTTTTATTTTATATTTTTTTTTTCAGCGTAATGCTGAAAACCCTATTTTTGGTCGATAATTTCCGGTGATTGAAATTTCGGTGCATTACTGAGACCCCCGCCCCCCCCTCCGAGATGTCATTCAGGATTGTAGACACACTGCGGACCAAACACAAATTCTATCCCCTGTTGCATTTGGCGGGCGGCGCTGCCACCACAGCGACCCAATCAAATGAAAAGTTCCGCATTGCAATCACTTGTCTTGCGGTTGTAGCGCATTATCTACACAACAAAATCCCCATTCATGGAGAACAAGCTGCAATTTGGAGGTGGCAGTACCACCTTGTCAATGCCTGGCAGCTTTTTCTCTACAGCTTGAAAAGCGATTCAGCACAGTGGCTTTTCAAAGAGGCAGCAAGGGATGCCTTTTGTGTGAACGAGCCCATAGCAATGAACCAAAAGTCTCTGTGATGAGATTGTGTTAAATCCGATTTAGGGGTCTTCAAACAAGACATTCAAATGAGATGGTAGATCCAGATCTTAAGATAGAATAAGTCGGTGCTTTTTATTCACTGCAGTGGAGAAATACAACACAATTCTCGGCTACTATTGGCGAGTAAAAGTGTAAAGTGTTTCTGCCGTACAAACATCAAGTTTACCAATATATATGTATGAATAAGCATAAGTTATAGGTGTGATCGTATAGTTTTTAGTCCAATGAGCATTCATATCTTCTTAGTAGTAAGGGAACAGTTAAATGGGTGGTTACATCATATGACTGTCAAAAAATAGAATTCAGCAGTATCTGGTCAGTTCAGACTGGTTTTGGTACGAAAGCATATTTTGAGCAGCTTTCTGGGTTCTTATCAGTAGTTTGTGTCGTCACATATCCAACAGTTTAATTCCCAGGAATTGAAACATGCCATCTAAGAAGGGAAAAAGACAAATCAAGCATATTATAAATTGTGTATGTGTGTGGCAGAAAGTCACATTCTATCCTGGTCAGGTGTGGATGATTGGCAGGTTTCCTCAGTCGGCAGAGCATGGACCTGGCAGAGTGGTTGTCCACATCCAGAGGTGTGGGAGATGCCGGATGTGGACCCTCTAGGTTCACCAATAAACGGGACAGGTTTCTCTTCAGGAACAGATTCTCTGGGGGAAGCAATGTATCCCCTTGGTGACTCGGTGCAATCAATACACCCCCCCTAACCTCTTCTGCAGTCAGTGATCCTCATAGCTCCAGACTTCTATCTGTTCATACCTTTACTTTTTTCTTTCCAGGGATGGAGACAAAATGGCGCCTTCAGTTGAGAAGAAGATCGCGGAGCTGGAAATGGGCCTTCTACACTTGCAGCAGAACATTGAGATCCCAGAAATCAGTCTCCTCATCCATCCCATCATTACCAATGTAGCCAAGCAGTGCTACGAGAGAGGAGAGAAACCCAAAGTCACCGATTTCGGAGACAAAGTAGAAGATCCGACATTCCTCAATCAGCTGCAATCCGGGGTCAACCGCTGGATTCGTGAGATTCAGAAGGTAAAACTCCAGCGAGTAATCCAAGGCAAAGAGCCTTGTCTGTAGCACTTGCTGTATTTCTTCAATTTTTGACCTAGATGTGCCCCCAAAACTTGCATCTTGGAGTTTGTGGGGGTTACAGACCTAGGAAGTCTGGACTGTCTTGGTTGCCTCCCCCAAGGTTATAGAAGCCCAAGAGATTCAGCCCATTCGTGTTCACCCATGTTCTGGATCTAACACCAATCGTTTACACAGCAATGTACATTCACATCAGTCCCTGCCATCTAGGAGCTTACGATCTAAGTTGTATCTCACACATTAGAGGTAATTAACCTCCCAGCATGTCTTAGTGGATGTGAGGAGTACCTGGAAGAAACCCAATGCAGGCACAGAGAACAGGCAAACTCCATGCAGTTAGTGTTCAGGTTTCAAACCGAAGTGCTTCCCATTTAGCCACTAATTTTTTTTATGTTTTTTTTGGGTGGGCTGACCCCTTTTGAAATAAAATTCTTCTTTTTCAGTAACTAAATCCAAACCTGTTTTTTTTAGGTAACAAAACTAGACCGGGATCCAGCATCTGGCACAGCCCTGCAGGAGATCAGTTTCTGGCTAAATCTGGAGAGGGCGCTCTACCGCATCCAGGAAAAGCGTGAGAGCCCCGAGGTTCTTCTGACTTTGGACATCTTGAAGCACGGCAAGCGATTCCATGCCACAGTCAGCTTTGACACAGACACCGGTAAGCGATGGAACCAGGAACTGCACGTTGGCGTTGTGATTGGTTTGCCTTTAACATGAATATAAGTGTAGTATCTATTAAAGGGTTTGCCCTTGATGTAGAATCTGTCACCTTGTTGGACAGGTCTCAAGCAAGCCTTGGAAACCGTGAATGACTACAACCCTCTCATGAAGGACTTCCCTTTGAATGACCTGTTGTCAGCCACCGAACTGGACAAAATAAGACAGGCTCTGGTCGCCATCTTTACCCACCTCCGAAAAATCCGCAACACAAAATATCCCATTCAGAGGGCCCTGCGGCTGGTGGAAGCCATCTCCCGGGACCTCAGTTCTCAGCTGCTGAAGGTTCTGGGCACCAGGAAACTTATGCATGTGGCTTATGAGGAGTTTGAGAAGGTAGGTTTTAGCTCAAAGTGTACCTGTCAATATTCAAATCGCAAACTAACGGCTGATGTTCCAATCCCGACGCTTCGCCCCGTTCATGACACATTACTTCTGTTTTTAGGTCATGGTTGCCTGCTTTGAGGTTTTCCAAACCTGGGACGATGAGTATGAGAAGCTTCAGGTTCTTCTGAGGGATATCGTTAAAAGAAAACGTGAGGAGAATTTGAAGATGGTTTGGAGGATTAATCCCGCCCACAGGAAGCTTCAGTCCCGCCTGGACCAGATGAGGAAGTTTCGGCGGCAGCATGAACAGCTGAGAGCCGTCATTGTGCGGGTCCTCCGACCACAGGTGAGCGCCGTCATTATCAAGTGGATGAATGATGGAATACAGGTCATAGATAAGATGGACGACTTAATTGTTTGGACTATTCACTGCAAACTCTATTACTGCTTTCCACATTTTCTATGGATCTGTGTGTGTGTGTGTATGTGTGTGTATGTGTATTATAATATTTATTATATTCATATTCGTTCTCTCAAAGTGGCATCTACTGAATTTTAGTATTACGTTTCGTCATCCCACCACACCCGCTCATGACTTGTAGATAGGTTGGCTAGCCCAGGTCCTTTATGGAGCAGGTCTTCCATCTGCCAGCGTCTTTACCCCCCCCCCCCCCCCCTTTTTTTTTTTTTTTTTTTTTAATTTTTTTTTTACATCTAAGCATACATGGTAATTCCTGAGAACATCTCCTTGTGTGTGCCATGGCATGTGAAGACTTTTCAGTCTGACTGCGACTTGCTGACCCCCCCCCATATTGCTTGTTGGAACATCTAAAGAGGGTTATGTGGGGCGACACAATAGGAAGTTTTCATAGGACATCCAAGTACACAAATGGATCTCATTGCAGAGGATGCTGTGATTCTATTTATCTTGTGGCTTAAAGCTGAGTTCCAGTCTTTCAATAAAAAATAAAAAAAAAAAGTCAGCAGCTACAAAAAAATGTATCAGTTGACTTTTAATACAAAGACACTTACTTGTCCAGTGATGCGGGCGCCTGAAGCCTCGCTCCTCTCCGCGACGCCGTCATTGCAACTGTGGGCGCCTGGCTGTGACAGCTTGCGGCTCACGCGCACTGCGCATGCACAAGTCGTACTTCGCTCTCCGAAAGGCCAGGCAATCTTCTGGGACCTGTGACGTGTCCCAGAAGATTGTAGAGAGGGAGGGGCCGCCTAGGGGAAGAGGAGGAGTCCCCTAGGTAGCCAGAAGATGGAAGGAAGAAGTGGGATAGGAAGTACCTGGTAACCAGGAGTGCTTAAAGCGGAAGTTCCACTTTTGGGTGGAACTCCGCTTTAACATTTTGCGTTGCTGAAAAGGTTAGCACTTAAATTTTTCTTAAAGTGGAGTTCCACCCAAAATGACATTCCTACATAGTTTTCACAGGTAGCCGCTCTCACGTCCGCTCGGGCAGCATAGGTGACTTGAGTGGAGCCGCAAGGTGATCATTGTATGCTGACAGAGGAGGGGAGAACCCCCAGTGTCAAAATTTAATGGGGGCTGGTGCTTGTATGGGCCATTGACTAAACGAAAAAAAAATTGCGTCTATTCCCAGCTCTATCTGTCCCAAGCTAAAGGTGTTTTCACATTTTCCACTTGCAGCCAGCAGGGGCTGAGTGAGCCTCTAGAGCCTCCTAATCACTGACTGACATGTTAGAAGGAAGTTGTTTTTGAGAAGACCTGAATTGCTGGATATTGGGGCACACATACCCACATGAGCAGGCACAATGCAGCCCCCCCCCCCTCCTCCACTTTTCCAATCAAATACAAACCTGCCCAGACTTTGTGGTTAACAAGTGCAGAAGTAGCGCTGGATTTTATTAGGATGTCCAGAATGCTTTGCATGGTATCAGAGGCGTCCTGTGTTTAAGGGTCTGTTCCCAGCAGTCACTATGACATCATGGCAGCTGGTATGTGGTGGGATGACTGCAGTGCCAATGGTGAGTGCAGTGCCCCCCCCCCCCCCCCCAAAAAAACTTGTAATGTCACAAAGTTCTATTGGGCACCATGTAATACGAGGCAGTGGATTGCCCTGAGCAGGAAAAACATACGGCCCGTCAAATCTTTAGTTCAGTGTACAGCGCAATGGTGCAAACTGCCCAGGTAGAAAACGAGGCATTTTGCTTGGTCTTGCCTTGGGACTGCACTGAATTAGCGGCCCAACGCAGTTCTACTCCATCTGGTGTGAATGTACTTTAAAGGTTTTATTAGAAGTTGAGTTTTATAAACTTGTAAATTTGCACTAAAGCTATTTCTATTCCCCTTTGTATTCCTCCAGGTCACAGCCGTGGCTCAACAGAACCAGGGGGACGTACCTGAACCCCAGGACTTGAAGGTGGCAGAAGTCTTATTTGATGCCGCAGATGCCAACGCCATTGAGGAGGTCAACCTTGCCTACGAGAACGTAAAGGAAGTTGATGGCTTGGATGTCTCAAAAGAAGGCACGGAGGCGTGGGAAGCGGCGCTGAAAAGATACGACGAAAGGATAGACCGAGTGGAGACCAGAATCACCGCCCGTCTCCGAGATCAACTCGGCACAGCCAAAAACGCCAACGAGATGTTCAGGATCTTCTCCCGTTTCAACGCCCTGTTTGTTCGACCTCACATTAGGGGAGCGATCCGCGAGTACCAAACGCAGCTCATCCAGCGGGTGAAGGACGACATTGAATCCCTTCATGACAAGTTCAAAGTACAATATCCACAAAGCCAAGCGTGCAAAATGAGCCACGTACGAGACCTCCCGCCAGTCTCTGGCTCCATCATCTGGGCCAAGCAGATAGACCGGCAGCTGACCGCCTACATGAAGCGCGTGGAAGACGTCCTGGGCAAAGGCTGGGAAAATCACGTGGAAGGACAGAAACTGAAACAAGATGGCGACAGCTTCCGCATGAAACTCAACACCCAGGAAATTTTCGATGACTGGGCAAGGAAGGTTCAGCAGCGTAATCTCGGTGTGTCCGGGCGCATCTTCACCATTGAAAGTACACGGGCCAGAGGGAGGACCGGCAATGTGCTCAAGCTAAAGGTCAACTTCCTGCCAGAAATCATAACGCTCTCCAAAGAGGTCCGGAACCTCAAATGGCTCGGGTTCCGTGTCCCGTTGGCCATCGTCAACAAAGCCCACCAGGCCAATCAGCTGTACCCTTTTGCTATTTCCCTTATTGAAAGCGTCCGGACCTACGAGCGCACTTGTGAGAAAGTGGAGGAGCGCAATACCATCTGCTTGCTGGTCGCGGGTCTAAAGAAAGAGGTCCAGGCTCTGATAGCTGAAGGAATCGCTCTGGTTTGGGAGTCGTACAAACTGGATCCTTATGTCCAACGTTTGGCAGAAACCGTCTTCAACTTCCAAGAAAAGGTATTTGTGTTTTTTATTTTTATTTATTTTTTTAAATCTAGTTTTCTCTGGATGTTCATTGGGGCACAGAGGTAATGGTGTGACATCAATGAGCTATTAAGGGAAAAGATTTACTAATTAGAATTGGTGTTTTGTGTCTCCCAGGTGGATGATCTACTCATCATCGAAGAGAAAATCGACTTGGAAGTTCGGTCTCTGGAGACTTGTATGTACGACAACAAAACCTTCTCCGAGATCCTCAACAGAGTCCAGAAAGCGGTCGATGATTTGAACCTTCACTCTTATTCCAACCTTTCCATCTGGGTCAACAAGCTGGATATGGAGGTGAATATATTATGAAATGACACTTGTCTACAATGTAAAGTAGTGAGTGTACAGCTTGTATAACATTGTAAATTTGCTGTCCCCTCAAAATAACTCAACACACAGCCATTAATGTCTAAACCGCTGGCAACAAAAGTCAGTACACCCCTAAGTGAAAATGTCCAAATTGGGCCCAAAGTGTCAATATTTTGTGTGGCCTCCATTATTTTCCAGCACTGCCTTAACCCTCTTGGGCATGGAGGTCACCAGAGCTTCACAGGTTGTCACTGGGGTCCTCTTCCCCTCCTCCATGATGACATCACGGAGCTGGTGGATGTTAGAGACCTTGCGCTCCTCCACCTTCCGTTTGAGGATGTCCCACAGATGATCAATAGGGTTTAGGTCTGGAGACATGCTTGGCCAGTCCATCACCTTTACCCTCAGCTTCTTTAGCAAGGCAGTGGTGGTCTTGGAGGTGTGTTTGGGGTGGTTATCATGTTGGAATACTGCCCTGCGGTCCAGTCTCTGAAGGGAGGGGATCATACTCTGCTTCAGTAGGTCACAGTACATGTTGGCATTCATGGTCCCCTCAATGATCTGTAGCCCCCCAGTGCCGGCAGCACTCATGCAGCCCCAGACCATGACACTCCCACCACCATGCTTGTCTGTAGACAAGTCACACTTGTCTTTTGTCCTCCTCACCTGGTTGCCCCCACACACGCTTGTCACCATCTGAACCACGGAAGTCAGCGGCAGCGTGGGAACGTATTTCGCCCTAAATATAGGTGTAACATGTTACAGAAGGTGAACTTGTCTCTTTTTAGTTTATTATGGGTCTACACGGGGAAAAGTTTTGCTACCGAGAAACTGGATAATAATTCATTGTCTTTACTATTCTAATCTGTTACAATGGGTTGTTTCAATACTTAGTTTATTTTGGGGTATGCTGGTAATAGATGAGCTGTGTGGGGGTGGTGGAGAGTAAAATGAGCCTTACACAAGGAGTCTTGGTATAATGCGTTTTGGGGCGTTTGGAGCTTCACCCTCCTGGAGGTTGTAGAACTGTAGTACACACAGCTTCATTTACAAAAATGTGCTTTCGGTTCTATAGTCCTTGTGGAAAGTGTAGCCTCAAATTCCCTGAAACGTGTTGAATATATGTATTGTTTTTTTACGCAACTACTAATTTTAAAGGAGTTATAAAGGCAGAAGGTTTTTTTATCTTTGTGCATAAAAAACCTTTCTTTCTCGAACATCACGGGACACAGAGCCACAGTAATTACTGATGGATTATATAGGTATCACTGGTGATTGGACACTGGCACACCCTATCAGGAAGTTCAACCCCCTATATAACCCCTCCCCTTGCAGGGATACCTCAGTTTTTACGCCAGTGTCTTAGGTGATGGACGTGTAAAGATGTCCTGTGCTGAGCTCCAAAGGGAATATCCTGATATCCTATACTGGGGCAAGCCATGCGAACCGGATCCATTCAAAGTGTCTTTTCATGGCCGAATTGAATGGTACCCGGGCCTCGTGTCCGAAGAAACGAGGTTTTACCCGTAATGCTTCTCTTTTTAGAGAGCTGGACCCCGCAGATCAGAAAATGGCTTTAAACTTCCTAATTTCTGGCGAGGTGCTTTACGGTCCCAGAACTGTTGGATCCCCCTACTGATGGGGGCCCCAGTCTCTGACGTTTTTTTCAAACGGAGCCCACCCTGAGAGGTGAAGATTGGGTCTGTGTAAACAGCACCCTGCGGCTGGATAAGGTAAGAGGAGAGTCCACAGAATTTTTGAGTTCTAGTGGTTTTTCTCCTTTAACCACTTCAATACCAGGCACTTAGACACCTTCCCGCCCAGCCCAATTTTCACCTTTCAGTGCTGTCGCAATTTGAATGACAATTGCGCGGTCATGCTACATTGTACTCAAACAAATTTTTTATCATTTTGTTCCCACAAATAGAGCTTTCTTTTGGTGGTATTTGATCACCTCTGCGGTTTTTATTTTTTGCGCAACAAATAAAAAAAAACGAAAATTTTGAAAAAAACAAGTTTTTCTTTGTTTCTGTTAAAACTTTTTGTAAATAAGTACGTTTTCTTCTTCAATGACGGGCACTGATATGGCTGCACTGATGGGCACTGCTACGGCGGCACTGATGGGCACCGATGAGGTGGCACTGATGAGGTGGCACTGACGGGCACTGATGATGGGCACTGATAGGTGGCACTGATGGGCACTGATGGGTACTCATAGGTGGCACTGATGGGTACTCATAGGTGGCACGGATGGGCACTCATAGGTGGCACGGATGGGCACTCATAGGCGGCACGGATGGGCACTCGTAGGTGGCATTGAGGGTTACTTATGGGTGGCACTGATAGTTGGCACAGATGGGCACGGATGGGCACTGATATATGGGCACTGATGGGCACGGATGGGCACTGACAGGTGGCATGAATGGACACTGATGGGTGGCACTGACGGCACAGCTTGTTTGCAGTGATGCCCCTAAGGGTGGCATTGCTGGGCATCACTGCAACATGATGGTGCCAATCAGTGCCCATTTGTGGGCACTGATTGGCACAGATTTGGCACTCTGGGGACATGTGGATGGCCATGGGGTACATACCTGGCCATCCACATGTTGCCCCTTCCCTGGTGGTCCTAGTGGCGATCCCTGGTGGTCCAGTGTGGTGATCTGCGGGGGGGCTGCTCTGATAGACCATCAGCGCAGACCCCCCCCTGCCAGGAGAGCCGCCGATCGGCTCTCCTCTACTTGCGTCTGTCAGACGCGAGTGAGGAAGAGCCGATCAACGGCTCTTCCTATTGACAGCGTGATCAGCCGTGATTGGACACGGCTGATCACGTGGTAAAGAGCCTCCGCCGGAGGCTCTTTACCAAGATCGGTGTAGCGGTGTGTCAGACTGACGCACCGCTCCACCGATCGCCGCGATGCGCGCCCCGGGGGGCGCGCTGCGGCATGTTATCCTGCTGGACGTCATATGACGCCCAGTCAGGATAACACAACCACTTCCCGGACGTCAATCCGCTATAGGGTGGGCGGGAAGTGGTTAAGGTAAATGCATGCTATGCCTATTGTGACCACCGGGGGCTGCCAAGAGCACAAACCTAAGCATGCTGACTCTGTCTCAGGTGTTCAGTGCTGATTATATCCCAGCATTTCAAAGCAGGCTGCAAGCAGGTAAGGTGGAAGGGGGGATTTCTCATGTTTGAATGTTCCCCCCCCCCCCAGGCTAGAGAGGGGCCACAGGGGTCTAGAAAGTGGTTATACCACCCGGGCTCTGTGGCCTAATGGCCACCATCTCTGAAGATAGCCGTTCAGGCAGATCTTGTTACCTGTCTCCCTCCTTCCCCCCCCCCCCCCCCCCCATCCCCAGCCTTTTCTCCGGGGAGAGTCGGCAGTGCGGGAAGCGCTCGTTTTTTTCAAAACTCGAGGGGGGGGGGGGCGGTAGAGGAGGGGGCGGGATGTCAGCACAGAGTGCTTAGACTCCCACTCAGGCCAGCTGCAGGCTATTAAAGGCACTCTGTACAGGTGCACTCAGCCTTCTGAGAGACACAGAGCTGACGGTCGCATGTAAGGTGGGACACAGGCATTCTCCTAGGCAGCATTTACTGAAGTAACACCAGACTGAGCATTTGGTAGCAAGGCTTTTAGCCAGACTACATCGCTCAGCGGGCAGTGTTCATTTGTATAACTCGCACCTTGTTGCTTTGCACTATGGGTAGAAGAGGTTCAAGCACCCCAGGAACCAGAGACACTAGGGGATCTCGTTCAGGTTCTGAGGGCCCCCTGTTGGCAGCATCCTCCCCCCCCTAAAAGACGGGCCAGGGACGGCTAGCCAGGGAGAGCCATCGGGGTCAGGGGCTACACCTGCTTCTGGCACTTCAGCCCCTGTATATATTACACAAGAGGTTTTTTCCTCAACCATTAATGGTCTAGAGGAAAGATTAATGGCCGTGATTACGTCTTCACTCAGTGGAAGAAAACGCACTAGGCTTTCCTCTGTTCCCCAAGACCCTCAGACAGAGGAGCTCTGGGATAAAGGAGATGAATCCCTTCCAGAGGATCGGGATGGGATGGATGATTCCTCTTCGGAGGATTCAGGTGGAGAGGGGCCCTCTGCGACTTCCCAAGAGGAGAAAGTCTTAGTGCAGATCCTCACTGGATTGGTCCGATCCACATTTAAGTTGCCCATACCTGAAACTGCTAAAGAATCCTCTTCTGCTTTGGGGTCACTGAAACCTTTCCAAGCAGCACATCCTTTTCCTGTTCATACTTTACTTGAAAAGCTTATTTATTCTGAGTGGGATCACCCAGACAAACGTTTTTTTCCGCCGAGAAAGTTTTCAACACTTTATCCGATGGAAGAAAAGTTTATTAAAATGTGGGGAATACCGGCTATTGATGCCGCCATTTCCTCCGTAAATAATAGCCTGACTTGTCCTGTAGACAACGCTCAGATGCTCAGGGATCCTGTAGATAAAAGGATGGAACCCCTATTGAAGGATGTTTTCTCCTTAGCAGGATCAGTGGCCCAACCTGCAGTAGCAGCGATTGGAGTCTGTCAATACTTAAGAGACCATGTTAAGCAGGTCATCAAAGTATTACCTGAACAGCAGGCCCAGGGGTTTGCTAACCTTCCAGCGGCCTTATGCTTTGTGGTTGACGCCATTAGAGATTCTATCGTGCAAACCTCCCGTCTTTCACTGGGGTTGGTGCATATACGTAGAATCCTATGGTTGAAAAATTGGTCAGCCGAAGCACCATGTAAGAAGCTACTGGCTGGGTTTCCATTTCGTGGTGCAAGGTTGTTTGGAGAGGACTTGGATAACTATATCAAGAGAATCTCTTGTGGGAAAAGCACTCTCTTACCTGTCAAGAAGAAGAGTAAGCGTCCCTCTTTCAAACGGACTCTTTCCCCAGCGCCGGGGGCTTCAGCCTCCAGGCAGTCTCGACGGCCGCCTCCATTGGGGTCCAGAGACAAGAGTCAACCCCAGGGACAAAAGAAGTCCTGGGGAAAGAAGCCTACTAGGCAAAACACTAGGACCTCTGCATGAGGGGGCGCCCCCGCTCACTCGAGTGGGGGGAAGACTGCGACAGTTCTCAGAGCTCTGGCACGAGGACTTCCAGGACAGATGGGTAATCTCCACGGTAACCTTAGGGTACAAGCTGGAGTTTCAGGAATTCCCCTCTCCTCGGTTCCTCAGATCAAATGTTCCCAGAGACCCAGAGAAGAAGCAGTCGCTCCTTCTAGCGTTAGAGCGACTTTTGTCGCAGGAGGTCATTATGATAGTTCCCGCAAAGGACCAGGGATTGGGCTTCTATTCCAACCTTTTTACGGTCCAAAAGCCAAATGGGGATGTCAGGCCCATTTTGGACTTAAGGGATCTGAACCGATTCCTAAGGATTCAATCCTTCCGCATGGAATCAATTCGAACAGTAGTTCCCACCCTGAAGGGAGGAGAATTTCTGGCATCAATAGACATCAGAGATGCATATCTGCATGTGCCCATTTTTCCTGCTCATCAGAAGTTTCTGCGCTTCGAGGTAGGAGGGCGCCATTTCCAGTTTGTGGCTCTGCCTTTCGGGATAGCCACTGCCCCTCGAGTGTTCACAAAGATCTTGGCTCCTCCTCTGGCCAGATTAAGGGCTCAGGGTATAGCTGTCATAGCATACCTAGATGACCTGCTCTTGATAGACCGGTCGGTAGCCTCTTTGAATGGAAACTTGAGGACCACGGTCAGGTATCTAGAACACCTAGGTTGGACCCTCAACTTAGAAAAGTCTTTCCTAAAACCAGTAAGAAGACTGGAGTATTTAGGTCTGATTATAGATACAAGCCAGGAGAAAATATTTCTACCCCAGGCAAAGATCACTGCTTTGAGAGAGCTGATTCTGACAGTAAGGACCAAGAAGGGTCCCTCAGTCCGCCTTTGTATGAGGCTACTAGGGAAGATGGTGTCTTCATTCGAAGCAGTTCCCTATGCTCAGTTTCACTCAAGAATGCTGCAACACAGTATTCTGTCGACCTGGAACAAGAAGGTTCAGGCATTAGACTTTCCGATGCACCTGTCGCATGCGGTGCGTCAGAGCCTCAATTGGTGGCTCATACCCGAAAACCTGCAGAAGGGGAAATCCTTTCTACCGGTTACCTGGACGGTGGTAACAACAGATGCCAGTCTGTCAGGTTGGGGAGCAGTTCTGGAACAGGCTGCGGTCCAAGGGGTATGGTCCAAGACAGAGAGGACCTTACCCATCAACATTCTGGAGATCCGGGCGATACATCTAGCTCTAAAGGCCTGGACTATCAGGCTACAGGGTTGTCCGGTCAGGATCCAGTCCGACAATGCCACAGCAGTGGCTTATGTCAATCATCAGGGAGGCACCCGGAGCCGAGCTGCTCAAAAAGAGGTGAACCAGATCTTAGTCTGGGCAGAGATGCAGGTGCCATGCATATCGGCAGTTTTCATCCCGGGAATAGAGAATTGGCAGGCGGACTATCTAAGTCGCCAGCAGTTACTTCCAGGGGAATGGTCTCTGCATCCCGACGTCTTTTGGGCCATATGCCAAAGATGGGGGGTTCCAGATGTAGATCTCTTTGCATCCCGATTCTACACAAAGAGACAGATTTGTGGCAAGGACAAAAGATCCTCTTGCATGCGGGACGGATGCGTTGGTGATTCCGTGGCATCGGTTCTCACTGATTTACGCATTCCCGCCTATTCTGCTACTACCATGACTCCTTTGCAGGATCAGGCAGGAAAGGAAGTCGGTACTTCTGGTGGCCCCCGCTTGGCCCAGAAGGACGTGGTATGCGGAAATAGTAAGGATGACGGTGGGTTCCTCGTGGACCCTACCAGTACGCCCAGACCTGTTATCTCAAGGTCCAGTGTTCCATCCTGCCTTACAAACGCTAAATTTGACGGTTTGGCTATTGAGACCCACGTTCTGAAGAGTCGTGGGCTCTCAGGTCCTGTCATATCTACCTTGATTAATGCAAGGAAGCCAGCTTCCAGAATGATTTATCATAGAGTCTGGAAGGCTTATATAACCTGGTGTGAATCCAGAGGTTGGCATCCCAGGAAATATGTCATAGGTAGAATCCTTGATTTTCTACACATGGGATTAGAGATGAAGCTGGCCTTGAGTACCATCAAGGGCCAGGTCTCTGCTTTATCAGTATTATTTCAGCGGCCACTTGCTTCGCATTATTTTGTCCGAAACTTTATGCAGGGGGTGATGCGTCTTAATCCTCCGGTTAAAGCGCCCCTAAACCCCTGGGACTTGAATTTGGTCCTGGCTGTGTTACAGAAACAGCCTTTTTAACCAATAAGTCAGATTCCTTTGGTCTTGTTGACAAGGAAATTAATTTTTCTGGTGGCCATCTCTTCTGCTAGAAGAGTATCAGAATTAGCAGCTCTTTCCTGTAAGGAGCCTTATTTGATTATACACAAGGACAGAGTGGTACTACGCCCTCATCCTAGTTTTTTACCGAAGGTGGTTTCAGATTTTCATTTAAACCAAGACATTGTTCTACCTTCCTTTTTTCCAGATCTCTGTTCTCCGGAAGAGAGATCTCTACATTTGTTGGATGTAGTAAGAGCAGTTAAGGCCTATCTAGGGGCAACTACTCAGATCCGCAGGACGGATGTTTTGTTTGTGCTGCCAGAGGGTCCCAATAGAGGACAGGCAGCGTCAAAAGCTACCATTTCTAAATGGATTCGACAGTTGATTATTCAAGCTTACGGTTTGAAACAGAAGATTCCTCCGTTTCAGATCAGGGCACATTCCACAAGGGCTATTGGTGCTTCTTGGGCAGTGCATCACCGGGCCTCTATGGCTCAGATCTGCAAGGCCGCAACCTGGTCTTCAGTTCATACATTCACCAGATTCTATCAGGTGGATGTGGGAAGGCATGAGGATATCGCCTTTGGGCGTAGTGTGCTGCAGGCAGCGGTACAGGGTCCTCAGGTCTGATTGCACCCTACTTGGTTGTGGTTCCCCCCCCTCAGGTAGCATTGCTCTGGGACATCCCATCAGTAATTACTGTGGCTCTGTGTCCCGTGATGTTCGAGAAAGAAAATAGGATTTTTTAAAACAGCTTACCTGTAAAATCCTTTTCTTTCGAAGGACATCACGGGACACAGAGGTCCCGCCCCTCTTCTAATACACTATATTGCTTGGCTACAAAACTGAGGTATCCCTGCAAGGGGGAGGGATTATATAGGGGGTTGAACTTCCTGATAGGGTGTGCCAGTGTCCAATCACCAGTGATACCTATATAACCCATCAGTAATTACTGTGGCTCTGTGTCCCGTGATGTCCTTCGAAAGAAAAGGATTTTACAGGTAAGCTGTTTTAAAAAATCCTATTTTTGTGTGTAGCCTCCTCCCTCAGCACCCCCAATTATTTACCTGAGCCCCTTCTCTCTCCAGCGATGTCCATGAATGTCTAAGCCATCCGTGACACTCCTCCTGGCTGAGACACAGCAACTGGCTGGCTCTCACAACTTTCAATCAAAGTCAGCCAGCCAATCAGGGGAGAGAAGGGATCGGGTCAGGGCTCCGTGTCTGAATGGACATGTGGAGCTGTGACTTGGCTCAGGTGCCCCCAAAGGAAGCTGCTGACTGTGGGGGGCACTCGATAGGAGGGAGGGGCCGGGAGCAGCGAAGAGGATCCCGAGAAGAGGAGGATCCGGGCTTTTCTGTGCAAAACCAACTACACAGAGGGGGTAAGTATAACGTGTTTTTTTTTTTTTTTTTTTTTTTTTTTTTAACAAGCCTTTACAATTGCTTTAAATCGGAATCCTATACCACCTAAGCCTTTCATCATAAGGCGCTCCTCTCCCAACAAGCACCGAGGTTGTTTTATGACCGATTTGGACAGCTGCCCATGGTGGGTTGTTTGATTTCTACAGAAGTTTGTCAGATTCTGATTGATACATAAATGCATTTCTTGTGCCGTAGATTGAAAGAATCCTGGGAGTGCGTCTTCAGGCCGGTTTGAAATCGTGGACACAAGTCCTCCTGGGTCAGTTTGATGATAAAGCCGATGTGGACATGGACACAGACGCTCCTCAGGCCAGCCACAAACCAGGCGGAGAGCCAAAAATCAAGGTACACGATCGCTCCAGTATACATTTCACCACTCAGGAGGATTTTTCGTATTCTACAATGGTCATGTTCATTTCTTTTTACCCCTTGCAGAACATTGTCCATGAACTCCGCATCACCAATCAGGTCATCTATCTTAATCCACCGATTGAAGATTGCAGATATAAGCTGTACCAGGAATTGTTTAACTGGGAAACCCACGTCCTGGCCCTCCCCCGAATCCAGAGCCAGAGATATCAGGTAATGCCGTTTTCTTGGCGGACTTTCCCCAGTCTCCTCTCACGTTTATATCTAGTACTGCTGAGTTAATGGTGCTGTTTGCATTGAACAGGTGGGCGTCCATTATGAGTTGTCAGAAGAAGAAAAGTACTACAGGAATGCCCTGACTCGTATGCCGGATGGTCAGTCTGGAATGGATGAAGCGTACAGCGCTATTATGGGTATTGTGACCGAGGTGGAGCAGTATGTCAAGGTAAGACCCTCCAGAGTAATGATGGATTATTGCCGTGTTCAGTGTGTGGGAACACAAGGGTATTAAAGGGGTTGTAAACCCTTACACATCACTTTTCACTACAGGTAAGTCTAGAACAAGGCTTACCTGTGGGTACCGTGAATATGTCCTAAACCTGCACCGTACAGGAGGTATTCACTGTATCCGCATATGCGGACGTCATCGACGCATGCGCACTTAAGAAATGGCTCACTCATGCCGTTTCTTCAGCTGCTGTGCTGTGACCGGCGGCTCCTGCGCGCATGGAGTGCTCCGGCGAATCACAGCGCTGGAGCCCGCGAACCCGGAAAGAACTCCGGAAAGACATGTCGCTGGTCATAGCAGTGTCCAGGGGCCGCTGCACCAGCTTCGATCATAATGAGCTAGGATGCGATGAGATGCATACAGCTCTCATTATACCTTTGTCTTGCAGGTTGGGATTTTTATTTTTTTATTTTTTTCATAGGGTTACAACCACTTTAAAACACATGCTGTATTGTCTACCTGCATGAGTTCTTTAAAAGCAGTCGGCTTCCGAATGAGATCCTTTTTTTTAACTCTTTACTTCCCTGGCTGCCCAGAACTCTTTACAGGTGTGCCAGGGGGTTAAAGTGTTTTATGGGAAGACTTTATATCTGCCCTTATGACAATATCTGCAAAGAATAAATATATAAATGCTAATGGCCGTGTAAATGTAGTGGTGACAATTTAGAATTGCTATTTGCTTTTCTCTGTAGTTATTTATTGTGATTTGATATTTGAGTCTTATTTCTGCATTGTGAATAATTTGATGATTTGTATGTTTCAGGTGTGGCTGCAGTACCAGTGCTTGTGGGACATGCAAGCCGAAAACATTTACAACCGTCTGGAGGAAGATCTGAATAAGTGGCAGGCGCTGCTGGTGCAGATCCGGAAGGCCCGAGGGACGTTTGACAACGCCGAGACCAGGAAGGAGTTTGGACCCGTCATCATCGACTATGGAAAGGTGGGTTCTAATGGCCCGTCGGACATATTGGCCATATGGGAGGGAGTCCAAATATCCTCCTACCCTGTCACCGACAAATGTCTTCCTTTGGGATTATAATTGCACTGCTATTATTTCTGGAATGTGGTTGGAGCCATACAAAAAATTACATCCACTGGCAAACCATGCATCCAGAGCCGAGAGCTGGAAGTGAGAGCTCGCCACAAAGTAACGTTTCAGACTTTATACTCCTTTTTTGACTTTTTGCTCTTGTCTCAATAAAATCTGCACCATTGCCTCTATAGGATCAATAACTTTACAGCCTTTGAATAACTGTAACCTCACTGGACCGCACATTAACCCTTCCATGACCCACTGGCTATTTCAGGGGCTGTCACCTAACCACCCTATGGATGCTGCAAATTTTCACACCTTCTTTGCAGATTTTATGGTCTTTATGCTTAGAGTGGTTTTGAAGCCTAAACCCTTTTTTACCTTTAATACATTAAGAAAAAAAAAAATTCTGGGCACCCCCCATATTTACCTGAGCCCCCATTGGATCCAGTGCAGTGCTTATCGGCAGCTCTTCTCTCCCCTCACTTCTGGGTCTCACTGGCTCTCGGGCCATTGGCTCCCAGTGCTGTCAGGGGCGGGGCAGAGTCCTGCTTTCTGTGTCAATGGATACGGCAGTGGGGCTCAGGAGTGAGCATGCATGAGTGGCCCCCCATAGGAAGGAGCTTCTCATAGGGGCAATTGCCAGAGGAGGGGCACCGGTGGGTAACCCAAGAAGGTTTGTGGCTGCTCTGTACAATTTCATTGTACAGAGCAGGCAAGTATATAGATAGAGATAGATAGATTTTAATATAATATATATCTTTTTTTTTTTTTGTTTTTTTAATTGCTTTAATGACTATCTATAAATATCTTGTATTGTAAAAATTTTACATGTTAATAAACATTGAAGTGGGATGGTTTTAGAACTGTCAGGCTGTCATCTCATTACATTCTGTATTATTGTGGTGTGATGACAGGTTCAATCCAAAGTCAACCTGAAATATGATTCTTGGCACAAAGAGGTCCTCAGCAAGTTCGGCCAGATGCTTGGACAGAACATGACAGAATTTCATTCACAGATTTCCAAGGTATGGATCTATTATTGAGAAAACATTTCTTGTTCTTGGTACTCTCTACTCTTTCTTTCTTTCTTTCTTTCTTTCCTTCCTTCCTTCCTTCCTTCCTTCCTTCCTTCCTTCCTTCCTTCCTTCCTTCCTTCCTTCCTTCCTTCCTTCCTTCCTTCCTTCCTTTTTTTTTTTTTTATTTTTTTATTTATTTTTTTTTTTATTTTCTTTCAGTCCCGTCAAGAGCTGGAGCAACATTCAGTGGACACGGCCAGCACCTCGGACGCCGTGACCTTCATCACTTATGTACAGTCTCTGAAACGCAAGATCAAGCAGTTTGAAAAACAAGTTGATGTAAGTGTAGACTGTTGGGGGTCATTGGAGGCGAAGTGGAATGTTTTAGCGTTTCTGCCTTGAAACGTCTGGGTTGGACAGGAATTGGGTTGTTGGTACAACTAAAGTCAGTCTGGTATGAGCCGCCTGAACAGCACTGAGTCCAGAGACTGATGCAGAATCCTCGTATCTTCCTCTTCCTTCCTGCTCTGTATTGAGGAAAGTGCAACATTGTTGTCACCCCAACATAAGACTCTTCATTATGGGGTCTTCACTGGACGGATTTCCAGGTGTTTTGTGGGATTTTGCATCACTAAGAGGAACCTGCAAGAGCGCTCCACTACTGTGCCACATATTTTATAGCAGGCCATAGTTCTATTTAAGTTTTAGTTTTATTCAAGTCTTCCTAGATCCTATCCATGCGCTTCCAGTTCCCTTCATCCTGGCTTTACATCGATAACATTGAGGGAGAATGGGGAGCGTTCAATGACATCATGCGCCACATATTTTATAGCAGGCCATAGTTCTATTTTAGTTTTAGTTTTATTCAAGTCTTCCTAGATCCTATCCATGCTGCCATTTGTCTTACTCCTATATCTGTTTATCATTCTCTTGTCCTATAGAAGCTCCTCCTGATTTCTTTGTTCTCCAGACTCCATAGTCACCGCTTGTCCTTTTTCATCCTACAGCTGTACAGGAATGGACAGCGTCTGCTGGAGAAACAGCGCTTCCAGTTCCCTTCATCCTGGCTTTACATCGATAACATTGAGGGAGAATGGGGAGCGTTCAATGACATCATGCGGAGAAAGGATTCCGCCATCCAGCAGCAAGTGGCCAATCTGCAGATGAAAATTGTTCAGGAGGATCGGGCTGTGGAGAGCCGTTCCATCGACCTGCTGACCGACTGGGAGAAGACCAAGCCTGTTGCTGTAAGTGAATGATTGTGTGGTGATTTTATTTATTTTCTATTTTTAGCAATTAACCACTTCAGCCCCGGAACATTTGGCTGCTCAATGACCAGGCCATTTTTTGCGATACGGCACTGTGTCGCTTTAACTGACAATTGTGCGGTTGTGCGACGTGGCACCAAAACAAAATTGACGTCCTTTTTTCCCCACAAATAGAGCTTTCTTTTGGTGGTATTTGATCGTCTCTGCGGTTTTTATTTTTTGCGCTTTAAACAAAAAAATGCAACAGTTTTGAAAAAAACACTATTTTGTACTTTTTGCTGTAATAGCCCCAATTTTTTTTTAAAAGCAAATTTTTTTCTTCAGTTTAAGCCGATATGTTTTCTTCTACATATTTTTGGTAATAAAAATCGCTAAAAGTGTATATTGATTTGCGCAAAAGTTATAGCTTTTACAAAATAGGGGATAGATTTATGGCATTTTTATTTTTATTTATTTTTTTTTTACTAGTAATGGCGGCGATCTGCTTTTTTTGCTTAGTTTTAGGCCTGATTTGTCCCTGAAACGGACCCCTGCTGTGAGCCGCATTTGTCTAAGGGCTCTTTCACACATAGGGATCGTTTTTTTTCTGGCGGACCTGAACGGACGCTCCATGCACCTCTTATGGAGCGACGGATGTCAGTGGTGACATCTCCGCTCCGCTAAATGCAGACGGATGGAAACCTTATTTTCCATCCGTCTATCGCAGTGGTTCTCAACACCTGTCCTCAGGACCCACCAATAGGCCAGATTTTATGTATTACTTTGGGGGGAGATGCAGACTAGAATACGGCAATCACTGAGTAGCAAACAATATCACCTGTCATGTATTTCAGTTATCCTGCAAACCTGGCCTGTTAGTGGGTCCTGAGGACAGGAGTTGATGACCACTGGCCTATCGGATGAAAACGGGCGGCCCGTTTTCTTCCGATTTCCCCCCCCCCATAGAGCCTCGCTCTCTTGTGATAGGTCTGTCCCTGCACAGTGAGCATAGACGGACCTGTCATCCGCCGACTCAGCGGTCATCAACAGAGTGATCCCTGCTGAGCAAAGCATAGTCTGTCAAAACTGACAGCCCCGTGTGAAAGGGGCCTTAGTGTGAACCCAGCCTTGGATACCTTGTGGACTAATCTCTAAATTTTTTTTTTTTTTTCCAATAAATCCTTATTGGTTGACGTCATGACCTTATCACCCTACTTGTCCACCTGGTCCAATCAGTGAAAGCTTTGTATTCATTGAAAAAAAAATACAGGGTGTGTTCCCCCTCAATTTGTGGTTGCTATGCAGAATGTAAAAAAAAAAAAAAAAAAAAAGTGGACGTGGGACTTTACATGGAGCCTGTCATTTTGGTTAATTTATGCAAATAAATTAAATATAAGTATAATTTAATTTTAATGTAATGTAATTAACCCCTAGGGGGTGGTCCGTGATGTTTATAAAAGCATAATCAAGAAATAATTTGATGCAATAGTATATAATGCAAATATAAGCAGATTCACATAATTTATAATAATGACAAATTTATTACAATCAATGGACATTATTACACCAATAAAAATTGCATATTAAACATGCATAGTTCATATTAAGTAACAGATAACGAATAATTATATTGTTGAAATACATGATTGGTATAAGCTAGGCTGGGCACCCTTAGTTGACAACCCGACGCGTTTCATGGCTTCTTTGCCAATCATCAGGGGTAAGGTGCACATGTATGCTGAGAATTAAATAAGATGGCCATTAGTCTAATAGGATCTTCTAATAAAAAGGAAAAACACGGGAAATTGAAAATACTTAGGGTAAACCGTAAGTCCTGTCCAATTCCTGCAATGGGTTTGTAGTGTGGTATGCGGAATGTCAGCCTTTCAGAAGACTGCTGTCACTATAAACACATAAATGGGGATCAGATCATTATGAGATGTGCATTTATATCAGTGCAAAATGGACCAATGTAAGAATGTAATAACATTTCTGCCCGATTTCAGCTTTAACTGTATAGAAATGTTTCTTGGGACATCTCGTGTCCAGAATGAAGTGAACCTGATACAATTTACTCTACATTAATGTTTCAGGGTAGTCTGCGTCCGGAGGATGCCCTCCAGGCTCTCATGATTTACGAAGGAAAGTTTGGCAGGCTGAAAGATGACCGCGAGAAATGCGCCAAAGCCAAGGAAGCCTTGGAGCTGACCGACACCGGACTCCTCAGCGGCAGTGAAGAACGCGTTCAGGTAGGTCTCAGTGACAATTCACTTCTATCGTTTACAGCGAGCGATTTTCTTAGCGCCGGTAAGAACTGATTCCCGCATGTCTTGGTCTGGCCCACAGGTGGCGTTTGAAGAATTACAAGATCTGAAGGGTGTTTGGTCGGAGCTGTCCAAAGTGTGGGAGCAGATTGACCAGATGAAGGAGCAGCCGTGGGTGTCTGTCCAACCACGCAAGGTACCAGACCTTCCGAATCCGCTCCTACAGAACAATGGCGTCTATTCATCGGCGTACTGACAATATTTAATCATTTACAGTTGCGTCAAAGCCTGGACGGGCTGCTGAACCAATTGAAGAACTTCCCTGCCCGACTGAGACAATACGCATCCTACGAATTCGTCCAAAGGCTGCTGAAGGGTTACATGAAGGTAGAGTGATGTCATAGTAGACTTGGTTGGCCTTGTATTGTTTCTAAGGTGTTATACTGATGATTGTTTTCTGTTAGGTGAACATGCTGGTGATCGAGCTGAAGTCCGAAGCCTTGAAGGATCGACATTGGAAGCAGCTGATGAAGAGGCTGCATGTGAATTGGGTGGTGTCTGAACTCACTCTGGGGCAGATCTGGGATGTCGACTTGCAAAGGAATGAGGCCATTGTCAAAGACGTCTTGTTGGTCGCCCAAGGAGAAATGGCTTTGGAGGAATTCTTGAAACAGGTACTTTATATTTCCAAAAAAATAAAGGAAAATACATTCTGCTTTACAGTAATGCATCATTTATTGATGTGTTCACATGCAGCTAGTGTTAAGATCTAGGTTTTTACATTTTTTTTTTTATTTTTTTTTTTTTTTGCTCCCTGTACACTAATGTTTAGATAAGGAGCTGAGCAACACTTAAGCCAATTGGTTGTGTTACAGCAGGAACATTTGCTGTCATGAAAAATGCTAACAGAAGAGAGCAGAGGGATGACTAGTCTGTATTCTGCTGCTCCTCTGTCCATTCCCAAGCAGGGGGTAGTGAGGCGATCAAGCTATATTGCTTAAAGGAGAAGTCCAGCCTGAGCTTGTTTTGGCGGGGCTTCTCCTAGGGGTTACAGGAGGATTTGTTTTGCATTCCTGTGACCCATTTTTCAGCAGAGGGTGGTCTGAAGTCCCCTCTCTGCTGACGTCCCTGCGATCAGTCCAGGCACCGCCTCATCCCGCCTGGGAGTCTAAATCTACCAGCTGCCTGGACTGATAGCCGCTTCAGCCTCTCAGCGAGCCGCTCCTCTCCACAGCTCAGCGCTTCAGGGGGTGTGGAGGAGCAGAGCCACTGATTGACAGGCGGCAGCTCTCTGCTCGGGGAACCGAGCCATCGGCCATGTTCAATCGCTCGGTTCTCAGTGCAGAGATGCCGGGGGACAGATGCAGGATCGCTCCGATGCTGCGTCCACCTAGGTAAGTATGATTATGGGGAAAGACCAGATTCCCATACTTCTCTTTTTAAAAGGAGTTTGGGCTTTGTTTTTGTGACTCCTCATACTTGGGTGGATGCAGCTTCACCCCCCCCCCCCCCACCCCCCACCCCTAACACAGAGAACCGATCGATCAAACACCACTCACTGTTTATCACCGTATCTCTGCTCTGGAGCGCTGGGCTGTGGAGGAGGCGGGAGCAGGTGAGAGGCGGAGCCAAGTGCCGATCCAGGCTCCTTGGTGGATTCCTACCGTGAAATCTTTTCCTGAAATCTTTTATGGGTGCGATTTATTTATTTATTTATTTATTTATTTTTTTCCACCCCCTGAGCCTGGACCGGCTCTGACATCAGCTGACAGCGGCCTTCAGCCCGTTGTCAGGTGAGAACAAACTGCTCTCCTGTGATAGAAGTACAGCCTAACAAGCTTATAACTGCTGTACAGAAAAGTCAGGTCTAGACAAAATTACAAATCCTTCAGAAGGTAAAACAGATCCCCGATGTGTTCTCAACTGTATTCTTTGGGGGTTGAGCTGAATCCCTTGTGCAAAGCGAAGGGTGAGCATTATTAAAGCCGAGTTCCGTCCTGAAATGTTTTTTTTTTTTTTTTTAAAGTCCGCAGCTAAAAATACTCCAGCTGCAGAGTTTTAAAAGGAGGACACTTACCTGTCCAGGGCACCCGCAATGTCCTCACCTGAAGCCGATCCGTCCCCTCAGCTCCGGGTGGAGGCGCCGGCATTGCTAGTAAGGGGAATCGGGAAGTCAAGCCTTGCAGCTTCACAGCCTAGTTCCCTATTGCGCATGCGCGAGTCGCACTGCGCGTTTTGGGTGGTCCCTGCTGTCTTCTGGGACCTGTGTGTCTCCCAGAAGACAGCGGGGGGGGGCAACTGACAAGGCGTAGATCGCCATGGAAACTGCAGTGATCTTTTGCCAGAAGTGGGAACAAATACCTGTATTACAAGTCGCCCCCCCCCCCCCCCACCGAAAGGTGCCAAATGTGACACCGTAGGAGGGGGAGGAATCCAAACAGCGGGAGTTCCATTTTTCAGTGGAACTCGGCTTTAAACTGTGTTGTGCTGGGAGAATGGTCACCAACCCCTCCTGGTCACATTACAACGCTCTGGAGCCAGAGAGGCCTCCTGGTCTCTGATGAAGATCATAATATACATTATTTGTAATGAACACAATTGCCAGCACTGGAATATTTTTGCCATATTACTTTGAGGATCCTTTGATATGGTACAGCAGTTGATGTTCTGCCTCTGATGAAGGCCATGTATGTAGAAACACATCAGCTGTCATCCCCTTTGATCCTCGGTATTGTAGGAAGAGGATTCCAGTGGCTGCTAATAGTCTTTGTATATTGTTGTACTTGGTCCCAGAAAGACGGGTTTACTGTCACTCCTATATAGTGCGATGGAGAGACTGGGTTAAGAAGGCAACCGGCAACTCGAGGTGTCAATATACAAACATTTATTTGCTACAGGGAGAATAAGCTTTGGGCCGGAACGTGTTGGCTTTTCTCTATAATCACCCCGTGACAAATAAAGGAATTTTCATATATGGATATGTTGAGTTGCTGGCTGCTTTTGTCACTTTTGCTGTCTGTAGTGTATGGAAGGCGCTCAGTCTCTGCACAGAAGTCTCACCTCTGGTAATCCAGACCAGCATTGCTTATCTGTTTTTAGGGGGTTGAGCCGTGACCTTAAAAAAAAAAAAAAAAAAAAATAGCTAATTTCTTAACCACTTCCCGCCCGCCGGCCGTCATATGACGTCCTTGACTTTCTACGGGGATATCTGAATGATGGGTGCAGCTACAGGCGTCATTCAGATATTGGCTTTTTCAGCCGGAGATTCCCTACATCAGGGATCTGCAACTAGCGGACCTCCAGCTGTTGCAAAACTACAAGTCCCATCATGCTCTGCCTCTGGGTGTCATGCTTGTTGCCTGTCAGCCTTGCTATGCCTCATGGGACTTGTAGTTCTGCAACAGCTGGAGGTCCGCTAATTGCATATCCCTGCCCTACACCATAAGAACGATCATAGTGGCTTTTCCAACGCTTGATCTTTCTTACGGGCAGTGAAGGGGGACGTCCCGCCGCCCTCCGGTGCTTCTACCGACTCACCGCTTCCATCAGTGTGTCGGAGACAGGATCCGCAGGCCCCGGATGTTTACCATAGAGATTTACATTGGACCAGATGGTCGCCGGAGTCTCTATGATTGTTCGGAAGCTGTTATGACGTCACGGCTGGGAAGCTGAGGTCCTTTTTTTTTTTTTTTTTTTTTTTTTTTTTTTTTTAGTTTCAGGCTGCCCAGCCTAGAGGTGAGATGTGGGGTCTTATTGACACTATATCTCACTGTAAAGAGGACCTGTCATGCCATATTCCTATTACAAGGGAGGTTTACATTCCTTGTAATAGGAACAAAAATGATAAAAATTTATTTATTTATTTTTTTTAAAAAGTGTCAAACTAAAAAATAAATAAAATTAACAATAACATTTTTATTTTTAAAGTGCCCCCTGTCCCCGCGTGCTCGCACGCAGAAGCGAATGCATACCCAAGTCCCGCCCACATATGAAAACAGTATCGCCGCGTTCGTTAGAGCGAGAGCAATAATTCTAGCCCCAGAGCTCCTCTGTAACTCAAAACATGTAACCAGTAAAAATTTTTAAAGCGTCGCCTATGGAGATTTTTAAGTACCGAACTTTGGCGCCATTCCACGCCATTGCGTGTGCAATTTTGAAGCGTGACATGTTGGGTATCTATTTACTTGGCGTAACTTCAACTTTCACATTATGCAAAAAAATTGGGCTAACTTTACTTTTTTTTTTAACGCATTTGAAAAATTGCTGCGCAAATACAGTGCGGGCTAAAAAGTTGCAACAACCGCCATTGTATTCCCTAGGGTCTTTGCCAAAAAATATATATAATGTTTGGGGTTCTATTTAATTCTCTAGCAAATTAAAAATGATGATTTTGACATGTAGGAGAGAGATTGATCAGAATTGGACTGGGTGGCGAGAGGTGCAGCAAATGGTTATGGTATGAATTGTGATTTTATATAATTCTTTACCGTCAGATCCGTGAAGTTTGGAATGCCTATGAACTGGATCTGGTCAACTATCAGAACAAATGTCGCTTGATCCGTGGCTGGGACGACCTTTTCAACAAAGTCAAGGAGCACATCAACAGCGTCTCGGCCATGAAGCTCTCTCCATACTACAAGGTAGGACTTTGGTTTCTGGAACTCCTCTGCACATTTCTTCCCAGGTTTCCGCTCCTCCGCTGACTCCTTTTTTCTGTCTTTTTGGACACATCAGGTGTTTGAAGAAGATGCTCTGAGCTGGGAAGACAAGCTGAACAGGATCTTGGCTTTGTTCGACATTTGGATCGACGTGCAGAGGCGCTGGGTGTACCTGGAAGGCATCTTTACTGGCAGCGCAGACATCAAACACCTTCTTCCTGTGGAGACTCAGCGATTCCAGAGGTACGGCTCTTCTCCTGCTCTATGGACGATCTGTGTGTGTTCTGCTGGGGGCAGAGTTCTGAGTTTTTTGGTTCTTTTTGTCTCGTAGTATCAGCACAGAGTTCTTGTCCCTCATGAAGAAGGTTACCAAATCGCCCCTTGTCATGGATGTCCTGAACATTCAGGGGGTACAGAGATCTTTGGAAAGGTTGGCCGACTTGCTGGGAAAGATCCAGAAGGCCCTGGGAGAGTATCTGGAGAGGGAGAGGTCCTCATTCCCCCGGTAAGTGCTGTCTGTTTTCTGGCTGTATATTGTGTGATCCCAATCTGACCGGGGAAAGGGGGAGGGGGGCGGAGGCGGCAAGTATGCCTAAATATGGGTGTAACATGTAGAAAAGGTGGAGTTATCATTTAATGGTGGATAGCCATTGTAAACCCTCAAGGTTTGCATTCTATGCATTAAGGTAAAAAACCTTCTGTAGTGCAGCAACACGCCCTTTTACTTACCTGAACCCGATCGTTCCATCGACGGGGACGAGCACAGCATCTCCAGCCGCTGTCTCGGGTCCTCATTGGATAGATTGATAGCAGCGCAGCCATTGGCTCCCGCTGCTGTCAATCAAATCCAGGGACATTGGAGCCGGGGGGCGGTGCTGAGTCCTGCTGTCTGTGTCAATGGACGCAGCAGCAGGACTCGGGAGCGCGCCCGCATGGGTGTCCCCTTGGAATGCGTGTCTCCGAGGGGGGCGCTTGATGCGGGGAGGAGCCAGCGGTGCTGCTGGGGGACCCCAGAAGAGGAGGATCGGGGCCACTCTGAGCACAACCCTTGCACAGGGGAGGTAATTATTACATGTTTAATAAAAAAAACCTTAACAACCCCTTTTAAACTAGGCGTTCAAAGGATTGCATAATCTATCAAAATGAAAATAAAACTGTCCGGACATGTACTGTATTTTCCTCATGGGGGATACTGTAGGAAAATAACGGCACCTGAAACAAACTCAGATTTCAGACCGGAGGACCCTCATGGTTTCTATTCCACACTTTGTAGGTTCTACTTTGTCGGAGACGAGGATCTCCTTGAAATTATTGGTAACAGCAAGAACGTCCCCAAGCTGCAAAAACATTTCAAGAAGATGTTTGCCGGAGTCTCCAGCATCATCCTGAATGAGGACAGCTCCATCGTTCTCGGGATCTCTTCCAGGGAAGGAGAGGAGGTACGATCGTTGGTGCCTAGGCACTCTTTACTCTTGTTTTCTGTATTGCAGATCTATTGATTCTTTTGAAGAATACGCAATCTTTCCCCACACTTGATTCGTTTTGTCTAAGCTGGCCCAAACAAACTGTCCCCCTGCTAACCTGTGAGGCCGCTGGATGTGCCGTATAAAGTATACTTGGCTGCGGCTCTGTATAACACACCGTGTTCCGGGTGCGGGCCGGGACTTCTGTTGCATACCCGGAACACAAGAGTCTACTGCAGCGGCACTCGGTGCGAGCAATTTATTTCATCAATGATTACACAGGATGATGTCACAACCTCTGACTCGGCCAATCAGAGGAAGCTTCTGAAACTGATTGTATACAGCGCTCCCTAAACGCCCCCTGCCCATTGCAATGCATGGGCAGCCTGAAAAGCGCTTTGGAAGCGCCGCAACATGGGCGTTTTTAACCCCCTTCTTTGGGGTTAAAAGCGACCTGCTAGCGGCCGAAAAGCACCGCTTAAACAGCGATAACGAGTTGCTAAAACAAGCGGTGCTTTACCGCTAACGCACGGGCAGCCCCAGTGTGAAAAGGGTCCAAGGAAAAAACTGATTACATCAAGTCAAGCTTTTATTGTCCTTCTGCTACACGTGAGAACAAACGGTAGAAGGAAATGTCGTATCTCACAAATACACTATGGGATCAATGTGTATATTTTATCACATAATTGCACCACACAGGATCAATGCACGTTTTGTGGGATTCTAAATCCCGAAGTGCAGCTAAGAAGGGTTATGAAGCCATTGAAATATGATAATCTGAAACCATTTCTGCTCTACAGGTGATGTTCAAGACTCCGGTGTCCATCACCGAACACCCAAAGATCAATGAATGGCTCACGCTGGTGGAGAAAGAGATGAGGGTCACTTTGGCCAAACTGTTGGCCGAATCTGTGACAGAAGTGGAGATATTTGGGAAGTCCACGGCCATAGACTCCGCCACGTACATCTCGTGGATCGATAAGTACCAGGTAAGTCGTGGCTCCCCCTGATCAATTTTTTTTATCTTGCAACACGAGCTCTGAGTGGGCAATGTTGGGTGCCTTTTGTTTCTAGGAGAGGACATTTACACAGTAGCGGGGTATGTACAAATATCCGACATGCATATAGCCAAATTTTGCATTGTGAAAAATGCCTCCATAGAGTCCAGTATTTAGAATCATCAAGGCTCTTATCCAAGTAAGTCTGTAGAACGGGGATATGCAATTAGCGGACCTCCAGCTAGTGCAGAACTTCAAGTCCCATGAGGCATAGCAAGACTCTGACAGCCACAAGCTTGACACCCAGAGGCATGAAGGAACTTGTAGTTTTGCAACAGCTGGAGGTCCACTAATTGCATATCCCTGCTGTAGAAGATATTTGGCCATTTAAAAAGGGCAACGCAGTTTTCAGTTCAGTGGAACCTCCGGATTGCGAGTAACGCGGTTAACGAGCGTATCGCAATACGAGCTATTTTAAAAAAAATCCTGACCCAGTTTGCGAGTGTCTCTCAAAACGAGCCGGAATCAAGCCTCTGCGGTGTGCAGTACCACATTTGGCCAGAGGTGGCAGCACTCTGAGCCGTTCAGAAATACATTCGTCTCCGAGTATTTCCGAGTCTCTTCAGCGCCAGCCCGCCCCCCCCCCCCCCCCTTCAATTGCATGCAATACCGCATGTGGCCAGAAGTCAGTGTGGAACAAATTATCTTAGTTTCCATTGACTTCTATGGGGAAGCTCGCTTTTGGAATACAAGCATTCTCCTTAAATGGATTATGCTCGTAATCCAAAGTTCCAGTGTTGTTGTAAACCCTGTACTACCCCTTTTCCTACAGGTAAGCCTATAATAAGGCTTACCTGGTAGGCACCATGAATATCTCCTAAACCTGCACCGTTCAGGAAATATTCGCTGTATCCGCATGTGCCAATGATGTCGGCACATGCGCACTGAAGGAACTGTTTGCTCGTGCCGTTTCTTCAGGAGCTGTGCCATGACCAGCGGCTCCCACGTGGGAGTGACCTGTCCCCCGTCACAGCCATGTACGGGTACCGCTGCAACAACTTCGATCTAAGGTAAGTATTTCACAATGGATCCTCAAATATTTCAAATGATGTAAAGTGATCAATATAAATATTAAATTATGAACTTAAATATCGACACAATATATATGTGAAAAATAATCAGAGAAATGTGCTAAAAAACTGAATGCAAATAAATATGAAAAGTGACAAACAAAAAGGTAAAGTCCGTGACCATAAGAGTGACTTATGATATCAACAGTCCTTATTGCAATATGTTCCACCAGTAGTGATTGGAAACTTTAGTGAATAAAAACATCTTGTGAGAAGAATCCACCACCTATGTAGATATGTTTACCAGAGGTAAGCTGTAATGAAGCTTATGCCAGAAATCCACTCAGTGGGGACACCACCATCTGTTTCAGCAAAGAGGAAGGATCACCAGGGGACTCACCGACAACAAGGCCAAATAACTCAGCGATGGGAACCCAGGGGAATAAAAAACACATCCTCCATAGTGTGAATCCGCTTAAACAGTTTATTGAGAACAGTAAAAGTAGCGCACTTACCAAAAAGAACGAATAAAACAGCATGTAATATAAATCGGCCGGCCTGCATGCACCCGTTCGCAGTGGGTTAGAAACGATGACGTCAGCGCGTCTGCCTTCTGACGTACGTTTCGTCCTATTGGACGTTCCTATGACAACGTCCAATAGGACGAAACGTACGTCGGAAGGTAGACGCGCTGACATCATCGTTTCTAACCCACTGCGAACGGGTGCATGCAGGCCGGCCAGCTGATTTATATTACATGCTGTTTTATTCGTTCTTTTTGGTAAGTGCGCTACTTTTACTGTTCTCCATAAACTGTTTAAGCGGATTCACACTATGGAGGATGTGTTTTTTTATTCCCCTGGGTTCCCATCGCTGAGTTATTTGGCCTTGTTGTCGGTGAGTCCCCGGGTGATCCTTCCTCTTTGCTGAAACAGATGGTGGTGTCCCCACTGAGTGGATTTCTGGCATAAGCTTCATTACAGCTTACCTCTGGTAAACATATATCTACATAGGTGGTGGATTCTTCTCACAAGATGTTTTTATTCACTAAAGTTTCCAATCACTACTGGTGGAACATATTGCAATAAGGACTGTTGATATCATAAGTCACTCTTATTGTCACGGACTTTACCTTTTTGTTTGTCACTTTTCATATTTATTTGCATTCAGTTTTTTAGCACATTTCTCTGATTATTTTTCACATATATATTGTGTCGATATTTAAGTTCATAATTTAATATTTATATTGATCACTTTACATCATTTGAAATATTTGAGGATCCATTGATTGCTTATATTTATCGTGGTTCTTTTATGTACTGTACTTATTTAATTCTTTTACCTGAGAATTAGAACTGCAGCTTGGGGGTGTAGGGTAGCGCAGTAATTTTTTATTTTTTCTAAGTATTTCACAATGAGCTAGTATGCGATGCATACTAGCTCATTATACAAAAAATTGTCCACTGCCCTCATCTATAACTAGCCCTTAAAGCAAGAAGCATTGGAAGGCAAGGCATGACAAAAAAGGACCAAGGAAAAAATCCAAGGAGAATTCCAAGCTCTACTTACCGACCAGCTTGCGACCAACCAGATTAACCTGTCTAACAGTATGCATTTAAAATGGGTTTAGTTGCAGCAAATTTGTGCAACTAAACCCCTGGTTTAAACGCATACTGTTAGGTTAATCTGGTTGGTTGCAGGCTGGTCTGTAAGTAGAGCTTGGAATTCTCCTTGGATTTTTTCCTCGGTCCTTTTTTGTTATACTAGGCAGATTATGCCTTTGTCTTGCAGGTTATGTGGGGGTTTTTTTTTGTTTTTTGTTTTTTTGTTTTGTTTTTTTGAGAGTTTACAACCACTTTAAAGGAGTTGTAAAGGCAGAAGGTGCATTCTATGCATTAAGATAAAAAACCTGTGTGCAGCAGCCCCCCTAATAGCTACCTGAGATCCCTCTAAATTGCTGCCTAGGACTCCCCTCCTCATTGGCTGAGACAGCTGCATGGCACCATTGGCTCCCGCTGCTGTCAAACCAAGTCAGTCAGCCAATGAGGAGAGAAAGGGGCGGGCCACAGCTCTCTGTCTGTATGGACACGGGGAAATGTGGCTCAGCTGCCCCCATGGCAAGCAGCTTGCTATGGGGGGCACTCAACAGGTGGGAGGGGCCAGAAGCTCCGGCCAGGGACCCGAGAGGAGTAGGATCGGGGCTGCTCTGTGGAAAACATTACAGAGAACAGGTAAGTATAACATGTTTGTTATTTTTAACTAAGACAAAAACCAAGACTTTACAATTGCTCTAAGCAGCAAATAAAACCTGGTGGAGCTTATTGTTGACTCGTGCAAGACATCCCGATAGAGCTGGATCAGAGAGGGGGATACCCAACATAAACCAGAATGCGGCTTTTATCCCGATAGAGTTTATTGCCCAACACCTTTTCCCCCCCGTCCGACTCTTATAAACCCAAAAATATATTTGTAAATGGTTTACTTGTTGGCTTTTAGGCTCAGCTGGTGGTCCTGTCAGCTCAGATCGCCTGGTCGGAGAACGTGGAGTCTGCTCTCAACAGCATTTCGAATGGCGGAGGGAGTGACTTGGATCCCATGCAGGGTGTCCTGACCAACGTGAAGGCTACGCTGACGGTCTTGGCGGATTCTGTGTTGATGGAACAGCCACCATTGCGCAGAAGAAAGCTTGAGCACCTGGTAAGGGCTTTTATTACACTATAATGTGACTCCCAATTGTTTTTAGATTTTGTATATTAATATGCTTCTTATTTAACAGATTACAGAACTGGTGCACCAGAGGGACGTCACAAGATCTCTGATGAAGCTCAAGGTGGACAACCCCAAGTCCTTCGAGTGGCTGAGCCAGATGCGTTTTTACTTCGACCCAAAGCAGACCGACGTCCTCCAGCAGCTTTCTATTCAGATGGCAAATGCCAAGTTCAATTACGGGTTTGAATATCTGGGAGTGCAGGACAAACTGGTACAGACTCCACTGACGGATCGCTGCTATCTGACCATGACCCAGGCTCTGGAGGCCCGGCTCGGGGGGTCTCCCTTTGGTGAGTATATTGTGCCGTATGGTGTGTAGTAATGTACAATGCTGTGATAACTTGCAGCTTTTTAACTGGCCTGTCCTGTAATCAGGTCCTGCCGGTACTGGAAAGACCGAGTCTGTCAAGGCCCTCGGACACCAGCTTGGGCGCTTCGTGCTTGTGTTCAACTGCGATGAAACCTTCGACTTCCAGGTAAGTTTAGTATTCTCTCTTTTGTAACGTGAACTGTAATTGTGAGTTGGATCTGTTTTGCTGTAACCTCTTGTGTTTTTTTTTTTTTTTTTTTCTTTGTAGGCAATGGGCCGGATCTTTGTTGGCTTGTGCCAGGTCGGAGCATGGGGCTGCTTTGATGAATTCAACAGATTGGAGGAACGCATGTTGTCCGCAGTCTCACAGCAAGTGCAATGCATCCAGGAGGCCCTGAGAGAGCATGCCAATCCTAACCACGACAGGAGTGAGTGTGGTGGGGGTGGGGGGGGGTTGTACTTTAGGGTGGATCATGCCTGAGGCCGGGTTCACACTGGTTGGCACCACTCTTATACGACTTATCCTACTTTACCCTGCGACATCGGTCCTACTTCCATCCGACCCGCATGAACCGGATACGATTTTGCTCTGACTTGTCCTTTTGACCAATCAAAACAATTCCAGCGTGACATCAATTCCTTTTACTGCTGCTGTAATCACCATGTTGGATGGTTAGGATGAGGATCCGACTTTGATCCGACTTCACTGATATTGAATGGGCTGAAGTCTGACCACAAGTATTGCAGGAACCTTTTCTAAAGTCGGACAGACTTGTATCGGACCTGTTATGACGGCTCTCATAGGGAACCATAGATTTATACACACCATGTGACGTGCGCTCCCCAAAGTCGGAGCGTATTTTGCACCAGTGTGACCTGAGTCTTGGGTCTGCCACACACCTTGTGAACAATATCCATATTTCATATTCTAGTAACGCTTCATAATTGCAAACGCTCCAAATGACTGTTTTCTTGTATACACTGTTGTGTATCTCACATGGAGAGACCAGTGAAAAGATTCCTTCTGATTTGCTTTGTTCTCATCTCCTCTGTAGTCTTTGTTGGACAAAATATGACACATCACATGATCAGCAAATCAATAACTCTGCACTAACGAGGTGTAGTTTGGGGTTTTTTTGCTGATAGGAAGCAGACAGGCCTCAAAATTTTAAAATTGATTCTAAAACCAGAAGGGGTTTTTTTTTTTTTTTTAACCTTAAAGTGGTTTTATCTTAAAGGGGTTGTAAAGGTTCGTGTTTTTTCACCTTAATGCCTCCTATGCATTAAGGTGAAAAAACATCTTACGATCACTGGCCCCTCCGTTTTTACCAACCTGAGCCCTGGAAAGTCCCGCATCGCGAACGCGCTCTTCCTTTGCTCTTCCTTTGCTCTTCCTTTGCTCTTCCTTTGCTCTTCCTTTGCTCTTCCTTTGCTCTTCCTTTGCTCTTCCTTTGCTCTTCCTTTGCTCTTCATTGGATAGATTGATAGCATCACAACCATTGGCTCGCGCTGCTGTCGATCAACTCCAACTTACCTGAGCCCGATTTAGTGATGTGCAGACGCTCTCGCCGCCATCTCTCTTCTCCCTGCACAGCCATCGGCTCCCCCTGCTGTCAATCAAGTGCGGGACCGAGCCGCCCGCTCTGTCAAGACGCAGACAGGGGCGAGCGTGTACAGGTTGCCCCAATGGAAAGCTGCTTTCCGTGGGGCATCGGGGGGCTTGGAGCACCGACGAGGGACCCCAGAAGAACAAATATTTGTTTGCAATATTGAGGTGGTAAAGTTAGTAATTGACCGTTTTTTGTTTTTTTCCTTCAGGTCTCACGGTCACATGTGAACTGCTGAGCAAGCAAGTGAAGGTCAGCCCTGACATGGCGATCTTCATCACCATGAACCCCGGATACGCCGGAAGATCCAACCTACCAGACAACTTGAAAAAGTTATTCCGCAGCTTGGCCATGACCAAACCCGACCGCCAGCTGATTGCTCAGGTCATGTTGTACTCTCAAGGCTTCCGCACAGCAGAAGTGCTCGCCAACAAGATCGTGCCTTTCTTCAAGTGAGTGATTATTTGGGCTTGTGTCCCCCTTTAGGGCTCATTTTACACAGCTTGTCCTCCATGCAGAGCCGCTGGCAGATGCTTCTGCATCCAGTTTGGAGCTGCATGCAGGCAGCCCATGGAAATGAAAGCGGGGCCACAATCAAAATCTGACATGCTGGCAGAAGCGGGTGCACCGATTGGATCACACAATCTTGGCCTTTTGAATTTGTGCACCCTCTCCTCTACTGCCTGCATGTCACATTTTGATATGTGAATGTGTCTGTGCAGCCGCAGCGTGTGCCTACACTTCTATGGGCTGCCTGCCAGCAGCCCTGTATGGAGGGCGGCACTAATTGAGGTAACCTGTCAGATCAAAGCTTTGTTCACCTGATGTGTGCAAATAATGGTGATCACAATGCTCTGTTGCGGCAGCTGCAGAGGAGAGAAGAGCGCTTGACAAATGGCTAGGAAGGAACTCCAGGAATGGTGACATCACCCCGCCCCTTCCTGCTCCAGCCGTTACTGGCGCTCAGTCCTCTCCCCTGCAGCCGCCGCTGACTGACGCAGGGTCATGTGACTGGATAAGAGTGGGCTGAAAATAGGCAAGTATATGCTTTTATTTTTGTTCACAGGTTAGTGAGCGTAAGTGTTTGGGGGGGGGGGGGGGGACTTTTTTAGAAGACTAGTTGGGTTTGGGCTGGAGTTCTACTTAAAGTTGATGGAGTTGCCTCAGTAACGTATTCCCAACGCTCATTTGATGTCAGGAGCTACTTGGATAAGTGCTGGAATGTCTTCAGCATCATAGAACAAATACAGTGTGACTCTAATGGTTATAAATGAGATCCTTGACAAACCATGTTACATAATGTCCACATTCCCCCCTCCCCCCGTAGGTTGTGTGATGAACAGCTGTCATCTCAGAGCCACTACGACTTTGGACTGCGAGCTTTGAAGAGCGTCTTGGTGAGCGCCGGCAACGTCAAGAGAGAGCGCATTCAGAAGATCAAAAAGGAGAAGGAGGAACGTGGAGAGGCCGCCGTTGAAGGAGAAGTTGCAGAACATTTGCCTGAGCAGGAGGTATGACTTTATCGTCCTCTCCATCATCCCCGGCTTTGTGAAGATATAAAACCAGCCAGCAGGTCGGTCATTTTTTGTGATTTTTCTTCTGCAGATTCTGATTCAGAGTGTCTGTGAGACCATGGTGCCCAAACTTGTGGCAGAAGACATCCCGCTTCTGTTTTCTCTTCTTTCCGATGTCTTCCCCGGTGTCCAATACCACCGCGGAGAAATGACCGCACTTCGGGAAGAGCTGAAGAAAGTCTGCCAGGAGATGTACATGACCTATGGGGATGGAGAAGACATTGGCAGCATGTGGGTGGAGAAGGTAATGTAGTGAAGCTTTCCTTCAAAATGATTTTTGTTTAACGCGGAACTAAAGCTCTGCTGTGATCAGGCAGGTATTATATGTTATAAAACTTTTTTATTCTTTTTTGACAATTTTTATTCGTTTTTTAAGGTAAAACAAAGTACAAGACGTTCAAATTGACACTTTTTTGGTTCTTTGGAAGCATAGAAATAATAAAACAGCGATCCAAAGATGGGGTGATTGAACCGCAAAACAGGGTACAAAATATATTCTCGCCTAGCATGTAGATGATCTAGTGAGATCGACAAACTGACGTCCAATAAAGGAAAAAAACTGCAGTGGCTCAACTAAATCCCATCTGCACTGAGGTGTTCAACCAAATCTCAAAAGGCATTATACTTAAACACAAAAGAGAGAGAGGGGAAAATTTTTACAGAAAAATCATTAAGGTGAACTTGCACAGGACCCCCCCCCCCCCTCCCCCCCCAGTGCCGCTGACCTGGACCGCGACAATCTCCTCATTCTGAGCCCCGGTATATCCGCATCAGAAGTCCGGGGCTTAGAAATCCCTTTTATGCATTTACGCATCGTCTTCACAGCTGACAGGACGGGCTACGCGGCTTCTGCTTGGTCGGAGCCATACTTGTGGCGTGGGCCCTTGTTGTAGGCACTTGTGGTGTGGGCCCTTGTTGTAGACGCTTGTGGCGTGGGCCCTTGTTGTAGGCGCTTGTGGCGTGGGCCCTTGTTGTAGGCGCTTGTGGCGTGGGCCCTTGTTGTAGGCGCTTGTCACGTTGCTGTTAGCAGGCGGGGTCCTTGATTATCACCATCTTCAGAGTTTTAGACCCCTTTCACACTGGGGTGGTTTGCAGGCGTTCTTGCGCTAAAAATACCGCCTGCAAACCGCCCCTAAACAGCCTCCGCTGTTTGTTCAGTGTGAAAGCCCGAGGGCTTTCACACTGAAGTGGTGCGCTGGCAGGAGAAGAAAAAATCTCCTGCAAGCCGCATCTTTGGAGCGGTGTATTCACCGCTCCTTCACCCCTCCTGCCCATTGAAATCAATGGGACAGCGCGGCTATAGCCACGCTATACGTGGGGTTTTAACCCTTTTTCGGCCGCCAGCGGGGGGTTAAAACCGCACCGCTAGTGGCCGAATACTGCGGTAAAACAGCGCTAAAAATGGCGCTGTTTTACCGCCGACGCCCCCTACCCCCCCAATGTGAAAGGGGCCTTATGGTTGCAGGTGAACAGGTACTTCCCCCAACTCTCTGGCAGTTGTAAGTCCTGCCATGTTTCATGTCACCAGTATTACAAGTCTGCTATGTGGGAAGCCCTGCCATAGGACGGATTGTGCTCTCATCATTTCGTATTTTATTTCTTTCTTTCCTCTTTTTAGGTTCTTCAACTCTACCAAATTACTCAAATCAACCACGGCCTGATGATGGTCGGCCCCTCTGGCAGCGGCAAGAGTATGGCCTGGAGGGTGTTGCTGAAAGCATTGGAACGATTGGAAGGCGTAGAGGGAGTTGCTCACATCATCGATCCCAAAGCAATCAGCAAGGACCATCTGTACGGCACCTTGGATCCCAACACCAGAGAATGGACGGATGGGCTGTTCACCCATGTTCTCAGGAAGTAAGTGTTCAGGAATCCATCAAGGCTTTTGGGGGGGGGGGGGGGGGGGGTGCTCCAGACATGTCGGGTACTAGCTAGAACTTGGCCATACATGGTTCTGTTTTTATTCAGCCAGTGGGCTAAAGGAAACAAAACAATTCCTCCATCCACACATTAGAGGTATATGGGGGGGAATTCTCCCCACTATGCTGGTCTATTCTGACATCGGGGGTAGTCTTCTTCCACTGTCAGAATACACAAATGACTGCGGCAGCCACAGATTAGGCAGCTTTTTCCAACAGGTCTGTTCAATAAAAGTCGATTGACTTCTGTTGAACGGCAGTGACCACACATGGATCCAAGTTCAGCAGGTCCCTGCTAAATTGTCCGCATTTCGATCCATCTATGGCCACCTTTTTTTAGAGTAGCTAATCTGACCGTGACCTGCCAATCTTGGCTTAGTTGTTGTTCAAAGTGACAATGTTGACCTTGATGGTCTTATTTATTGAAGGAGAAATTACATGTAGAGGTGACCTTTAATAATTTAAACCTGTCTGGTTTGTAGGATCATCGACAATGTTCGGGGAGAGCTTCAGAAGCGTCAGTGGATCATCTTTGATGGTGATGTGGATCCTGAGTGGGTTGAAAATCTGAATTCTGTCCTGGATGACAACAAACTTCTCACTCTTCCCAATGGAGAGCGTCTCAGCCTACCACCAAATGTAAGAACCGTGTTATTCGCTCCATAAGACGCACCTGACCATAAGATGCACCTAGGTTTTAGAGGAGGAAAACAAGGAAAAAAAATATTCTGAACCAAATTGTGGACTAAAATTATTTACCAGTGCCCATGAAATGCAGCCTGACCTGTGCCATTAATGCAGCCTGACCTGTGCCATCGCTGGGGCTGCTCTGTCTTCTATGTCAGCAGATGTCAAGTCCAGCTGGGAGATCGCCCGGCAGCAGCGAGGGGGCGTTGCCTGTCAGTTTTTTACTTTTTACCCACTTCAATACCGGGCACTTTTGCCCCTTCCTGCCCAGGATAATTTTCAGCTTTCAGCGCGGTCACACTTTGAAGGACAATTGCGCGGTCATACAACACTGTACCCAAACTAAGTTATCATTTTCTTCCCACAAATATTTTTTTTTGGTGGTATTTGATCACTTCCTGGGGTTTTTCTTTTTTGCTAAACAAAAAAATGTTTTTCTTTAGTTTCTGTCATAACATTTTTGTTTTCTCCTTAACTGATGGGCACTAATGAGGCGACTGATATGTAGTACTGATTGGCAGCACTGATGGGCTACTGACAGGTGTTACTGCTGGGCACTGATTGGCACTGTGATGGGCTCTGATTTGCACTGACCGACGTCATTGATGGGGCACTGAATGGCAGCTGATGGGCACATCTAATGGGGGGCTGTGCTGATAACCGGTGTGCTGATCAGCACAGACCCCCCCCCCCCTCTGACAGGGAGAGACAGCAATCGTCTCTCCCTGTTGGTGCAAACCGAGGAATGACGTTTACCGGCACTTCCTGGTTCGCGCAATGATCAGCTTTGATTGGTCACAGCTGATCACGTGGTAAGAAGCCTGTCGGAGGCTCCTTACTACAATCGGAGATGCGGTGTGTCGGACTGACGCACAGCGCCTCCTATCCCCGCGCACGCCGGCATTTTATCCTGCTGGATGTCATATGACGCCCAGTCAGGATAGCAGTACCAGCGCCCGGCCGTCAAAGTGCTATAGGATGGACATGAGGTAGTTAAGAAGCTTTGAACCTATATAAATTCAAAACCTTCTGCAATTTTTTTTATTTTTTTTCCCGCTACTCCTAGTCAGATGTTTGTAGTTTTCCAACTCTTGGACAAACTCCAAGCTGGCAGCTGCATTTCGAAGGGTTATGTTTTTTTTTTTTTTTTGTTTTTTGTATTAAGCCTGAAGGTATTGTGTGTTTTTGAGCATAGCACTGACCTATCTTGTATTGCGATGGTTTCGTTTCCAGGTTCGGATCATGTTTGAAGTCCAGGACCTGAAATATGCTACTTTGGCCACCGTGTCCAGATGCGGCATGGTCTGGTTCAGTGAGGACGTCCTGAGCACCGACATGATTTTCAACCATTTCCTGGCCCGCATGCGCAGTATTCCGCTGGATGAGGGAGAGGACGAGGCTTCCCGCATTAGGAAGGGCATGGAGGATGAAGGGGAAGAATCTGCTTCACCAATGCTGCAGGTACATTTTTTTTATTAAAGCACATCTGTCCTTCATACTTTCCTCTTTGCAGGAACATAAATGGTACAGTGACCACACTGAGTGCTGCCATTTCCTTTCATTCTGTGATGTCACTCAAACAGGAAATGAGAGGTTGTTCCTGTTCATTACTCCGGAACATTGCTGGAACATCACTATTTAATGACCAGTATAAAATCCTCTGTGTGGTGCATTTCCTTAATTTGGGGCAACTATGCATTTTTTTTTATTTATTTTTTTTTCACATGTGTAGCTGGCAAGTTTTACAAGTGTAAATTGTCTTTCAGATCCAACGTGATGCATCAACAGTACTGCAGCCGTATTTTACATCAAACGGGTTGGTGATCAAAGCTCTGGAGCACGCCTTCAAGCTGGAACACATCATGGACCTGACTCGTCTTCGCTGCTTGGGCTCCCTCTTCTCCATGCTGCACCAGGCCTGCCGCAACATCGCCCAGTACAACGCCAACCATCCAGACTTCCCCATGCCGGTTGACCAACTGGAACGCTACATACAGGTGACATTTTATGGTTTTTCCCTCTCTGGAGCGAATCAAATCGAGCTTTATTGGAGTTTTTTGCTTTTCTTTGGATCAGCTGCCAGTTATTGGTTAAACTAGATGGACTTGTGTAATTTTCAACCTGGCTGAGGCGGAACTGAAGGCATTTTTCAATATTGTAAGCAGGCAGGGGATTTTATGGACGCAGACCTTGAATGTGTCTCTGGAATAGAATACACCTACCTGACTTCCTGCATTCTGTGGCATGTAAACTGAGCCGCGCATGCTCAGCTTACATCGTCCGTTCAGTGCCTTTGTGCAGGAATGATCGACTCCTGTGCATACGCAATAGATTTGTAATCCCATGCCAGCCAACGAACATGCCCAAAGAGGGCACCTGGGGCCTGTGAGGGACCCCCTCATGGACTTCTAACCATTTATAGAGGAGATTTGTGTAGTTCCTTTTATTTCTGCTTTGGGCACGTTTTTAAACTGCCAGTGTGATTGTCCCCCAAGTGACAGCCAATAGGGACACACCTGTAGAAATCATATTTATATATATTTTTATTTTTGGAGCTTAATTCTTTGAGCAGTTACAAAACCGCTGTGCGTGCCTTTTATATTATCTTTTATTAAATATTCTTGGTTTTAATATTGAATTGTAGACATGTGCACTGACACAAAATTTGTTCGTTTTCGTTTCATTTGTTTTTTTGGAAATTCGAATTTTCAAATTTCGAATTTTCGAAATTGGAAAATTTGGAAATCTGAAAGAGAAAAAATCTGTAAAATTTGAAATAACAACTAACCAATAATAACTATTAAATTATAGGTATTGGAATTTCCTTTCAAATTTGGCTTTTTGTGAACGTAAAAATAACAAGGAAAAAGAGATTCCCCAAAAGAAGGCAAAAGCCCAAACACAATCTGTCAAAAAACCAACAAATTTATTAAATAAGCTACAAACACCACACAAATATAAAAATGAAGACAATAGTGGGCAATTCAGGGAAGATGTCAATTAACTATAAATTGATAACGTTATCATTAAAAACAACGGAGCCGCGGCCAAACATACCCCATACACACACCAATCACAGCAGCAGATTACTACTAATTAGACAGGTAATGGGATGATATGAGTCCTCAAATCAACAGTATAGATGGTATGGCGGTGTGGGGGTGGGTGGATGAATGCAAGTTGACTTTAGATTAGTTGCAAAGGTTTCAATGTTGTATGAACACCAATAACAAATCAATAGCAGTCCGGGAACTGGACATATAGCATATGCAGGCTGATAGCAATGACCGGCAACATCTACTGTAGGCAATAGTAACTCAGGGCATAACAAGCAAAGCAGTTCATATAGGTGGCAAACAGTGAGGGGGAGCAGGTACGACAAGGCTGCATTGATATTTGTAGATAGGAGTGATACTCTCACCAAATGAATCAGCAGCTCACAGGATCGCTAGCTCTACCCCAGGTGATTACTTGTTGATGAAGGAAGTTGCATTTGTTAGTGCCGTCTGATGGGAAAAGTTCCGCTGTATCAATGCCTTCCGTCAGATGATAGAGGCCGGTCGTCAGCTGTTAGGTCCCGGCAAGACATTCAAACGCCCTGTGATCGCGGCTCCGAAAGGACGTGCTGACGTCACGTGCTGACGCGTTTCACCAGCCAATCACCGCTGGTTTCTTCAGAGCAAGGAAGGGGTCCGTGAGCGAAGGTTAAATAGACTAACCAATAGAGGTGTAATTACATCACATGTCCACCAGATGTCGCACACAGTCACCACTCATCACAGACATTTCAGCAAAGATAATATCTCGTAAATGGCTTCACGAAACTAGCTGCACTCAATTGTTCAGAAGCAAGCATCCCAAACAGTGCTACATTATGATTCAGAGAAAAACATTTGATGAAGGTGGATATATACAATTAAGTAGAGACCAAGCAGAAAACGAAAAACAAAAAACCAAAAAACACAAGAAGACAACAAACAAAGGACAAAAATTGCAGCCCAAAAATAAAAATAAAAATAAAAATAAAAATAAAAAATGGTAGATTAGAGCACCAGTATAGAGCTAGAAAATCGCTCAAAAATATAAAACAGGGAAAACTTATGTTATAGATGGTTGCTACAGGGGAAATAAAAAATCATTTCTCCAAAAAGGACTGAAGGCTACATTCGGTATTTAACCCATTGGGGGCCATCGCCTCTAAATAGTAGGTCCACATTTTTTCCTTCTGAAGGAGAATGGTGTCGAAATCACCGCGTCTTATAGGTAAATTCAACCTATAGATACCTTTTACAATTAGGCCTCTCGGGTCACGGTTATGGAATTTAGCAAAGTGGAGTGAAATGGGACGTTCATCATTCAGTTTTTTGATGCCACCACTGTGGTATCGAGGCTACAATGCATTTTTTGGACTTCCATCATCCCCAACAAGGTGCTCAAAATGAATTCATTGGGGAACTCCTTGAATTCATGCTTAATAACAATTTCTTCCAATTCCTTGGTCACTACTACCAGCAGATTCGAGGCACTAGTATGGGGGCACCATGGGCTCCCTCATACGCATGCCTCCACCTGGGACTTTGGGAGGAAACGATGGTCTATAAGTCCTCTCTGTACCTCAGCCACTCCCTCCTGTGGCTGAGGTACATAGATGACGTCTTGATGGTGTGGGGGGGTTCAGTTAAACAACTTGAGGACTTTATGTCCGAACTGAACAGAAATAATTACAACATACATCTGACCTACTCACACCATCCTGACATACTCCCGTTTTTGGACTTATCCATACGGAGATCTGGGAATGAAATTGTTACTAGCACCTATAGGAAGGAAACAGCAGCTAACACATTGTTGTCTGCCCAGAGTCACCACCCCAAACCACTAATCCATGGGATACCCACAGGACAGTTCCTGAGGATCAGACGGAATTGTTCTGTGGAGGAGGAATTCCATAAAGAGGCATACGAGATGTATCAAAGATTTAGACAAAGAGGTTACTCTCATAGATCCCTTAAAAAGGCCAAGAGAAAAGCCACCCTTAAAAATCGTGATGAACTCCTAGTACCTTCTGCTAATTCCTCTAAAAATAAGGAGTTAAAAGGAAACTCTGAAAAGAATTTCCCAAGGATCATCACTAAATATGGATCCCAATGGAAAATGGTCCAAGGAGTCCTACAAAAACACTGGCATATCTTAAAATCAGCCCCCTTAATTTCGGAACTTGTGAGTCCAAAACCACTTTTGACAGCTAAAAGATCAAATAATCTTGGTGACCTGTTGGTCCATTCTGAATACACCCGTACTACCCAGAAGAACTGGTTAAGTGACTCTAGAATTTCCCCAGGCATGTATAGATGCGGACACTGCAATATCTGCAAGTATGTCCACCAGACAAATGTGTTCCCGAATCCCCGTGGAGGTGCAGATTACAAGATAAAACAGTTTATAAACTGCTCTACTACTCGAGTGGTTTATACACTTATTTGCCCATGTAATAAAATTTATGTGGGTAAAACTAAAAGAGCCCTGAGGGTTAGGATTCGTGAACACATTGCTGGCATCAAAAAACTGAATGATGAACGTCCCATTTCACTCCACTTTGCTAAATTCCATAACCGTGACCCGAGAGGCCTAATTGTAAAAGGTATCTATAGGTTGAATTTACCTATAAGACGCGGTGATTTCGACACCATTCTCCTTCAGAAGGAAAAAATGTGGACCTACTATTTAGAGGCGATGGCCCCCAATGGGTTAAATACCGAATGTAGCCTTCAGTCCTTTTTGGAGAAATGATTTTTTATTTCCCCTGTAGCAACCATCTATAACATAAGTTTTCCCTGTTTTATATTTTTGAGCGATTTTCTAGCTCTATACTGGTGCTCTAATCTACCATTTTTTATTTTTATTTTTATTTTTATTTTTGGGCTGCAATTTTTGTCCTTTGTTTGTTGTCTTCTTGTGTTTTTTGGTTTTTTGTTTTTCGTTTTCTGCTTGGTCTCTACTTAATTGTATATATCCACCTTCATCAAATGTTTTTCTCTGAATCATAATGTAGCACTGTTTGGGATGCTTGCTTCTGAACAATTGAGTGCAGCTAGTTTCGTGAAGCCATTTACGAGATATTATCTTTGCTGAAATGTCTGTGATGAGTGGTGACTGTGTGCGACATCTGGTGGACATGTGATGTAATTACACCTCTATTGGTTAGTCTATTTAACCTTCGCTCACGGACCCCTTCCTTGCTCTGAAGAAACCAGCGGTGATTGGCTGGTGAAACGCGTCAGCACGTGACGTCAGCACGTCCTTTCGGAGCCGCGATCACAGGGCGTTTGAATGTCTTGCCGGGACCTAACAGCTGACGACCGGCCTCTATCATCTGACGGAAGGCATTGATACAGCGGAACTTTTCCCATCAGACGGCACTAGCAAATGCAACTTCCTTCATCAACAAGTAATCACCTGGGGTAGAGCTAGCGATCCTGTGAGCTGCTGATTCATTTGGTGAGAGTATCACTCCTATCTACAAATATCAATGCAGCCTTGTCGTACCTGCTCCCCCTCACTGTTTGCCACCTATATGAACTGCTTTGCTTGTTATGCCCTGAGTTACTATTGCCTACAGTAGATGTTGCCGGTCATTGCTATCAGCCTGCATATGCTATATGTCCAGTTCCCGGACTGCTATTGATTTGTTATTGGTGTTCATACAACATTGAAACCTTTGCAACTAATCTAAAGTCAACTTGCATTCATCCACCCACCCCCACACCGCCATACCATCTATACTGTTGATTTGAGGACTCATATCATCCCATTACCTGTCTAATTAGTAGTAATCTGCTGCTGTGATTGGTGTGTGTATGGGGTATGTTTGGCCGCGGCTCCGTTGTTTTTAATGATAACGTTATCAATTTATAGTTAATTGACATCTTCCCTGAATTGCCCACTATTGTCTTCATTTTTATATTTGTGTGGTGTTTGTAGCTTATTTAATAAATTTGTTGGTTTTTTGACAGATTGTGTTTGGGCTTTTGCCTTCTTTTGGGGAATCTCTTTTTCCTTGTTATTTTTGTATGCCTTAAAAGGCGACCCAAACTGCATCCACTTTTTTCCTGGTTGAATA